>PVKV010003037.1:0-41120 GCA_004027835.1 Alouatta palliata
GCAATTCTCCTGCCTCAGCCTCCCGAGTAGCTGGGACTACAGGCACGTGCCACCATGCCCAGCTAATTTTTGTATTTTTAGTAGAGACGGGGTTTCACCATGTTGACCAGGATGGTCTCGATCTCTTGACCTCGTGATCCACCCGCCTCGGCCTCCCAAAGTGCTGGGATTACAGGCGTGAGCCACCGCGCCTGGCCAGCGATTTTAAATTCTAAGTGTGGCTATCTAAAGAGAATGGATAAGGCACAAGTAAAACAAGCTTGAAAATAAGTATATGATGTGGAATAATACCTGATTACATTTTGTAGATTGAGGAAAATGACGGTTCATTGTAACTATTATTATAATTATTGTGAGTTGAACAAAAGGTAACTTTAAGTCCTAACCCCTGGAATCTGTGAATGTAAGGTTATTTGAAAATAAGGTATTTGCAGACACTAAATTTAAATAAATAAATAAATATCCACTCAAGTTAAAAGGAGGTCACACTGGATTAGGGCATTCTCTAAACCCAGTGACTGGTGTCTTTATAAGGAGAGCGATTTGAAGACACAGAGAAAACACAGGGGAGAAAGCTTTATGAAGAAAGAGGCAGAAACTGGAGCCATGCCACCACAAACCAAAGAATGCAAGAGATTGTAGGCAAAATCAGACACCAGAAAAGGCAAGGCAGGATTCCTTCCTATGTCCTTTTCATGGAAGGGGCCCTTATTCTTTCATTATCATGAGTTATAAACAAAGAGCTTTCCTACTTTTTTGAAGTTCTGAAGAGGAAAAAAATTTTTGAAATCCAGAACAGAACCACAGTTTGCTGTGATTCAGGTTTACTTTGAAGGTAATTTCATTTTTATTTTCTTAGACTTTTAATAACCTAAGGTTTCTCTTCTTATGTAAACAGCGTTCTTAAAGAATAATTTATTATTTGAAGTTTGGAAGTTTTATTTTAAAAATTAAGTAATACAGAACATAGCAAATACAAAAACGTCATGCAAAATTCCCCAGAAATGACATAATTATATTACTATCTTTGCAGCCATTTATCTATGTAGATAAAAAGAATAAAGGTTATGAAAACATGGAGCAACAAATGAATTTAAAAAGATGTGATCATACCATATAGTCTGGATTTTAAAAAACACTTAAAATGTCAGCTTAACAGAAGGAAAATACAACAGCTAGAAACAGAAGTTACTGATAAAATTCCCTGACATAGTCATAGTCATAGAAAACTTTTCCTTCATTGTTATAGTTTAATATTTTGATTTCTCAAGTTTTATGATATTTAACTCATGATTTTGCCGCTATTACTCTTAATTTTAAGGAGTAGATTTCATTGTTTTCAGTACTTCTTTTACTTTTTAATTTCTTATTCCAATTTACCTCACTAAGAGTTATAGTTCATTGGCAAGGTTTTTTCAAGAAGGGTTCCCAGGGCAACATTTATGAAGTTTTGAATGGATATTTCTCGACTGTCTTTGTATGTTGTATGTTGCAGATGCACTTTTGCCGTGATGTCTGCATACATGTTTTGGAAAGCTGGCTTTTCTCATCAGGTAAGTTTTCTAAGAAAGGCTCATGCAAGCTATATTCCCAAATTCGTTCCTGTTCAAATGTTTTTATTGCCTTTATTTTAGAGGAAAACATGACTGGATATTATTTTTGAGATTCATTTTCTTTCTAATCAATCTTTGTACATTTTTTGGGGGGGGTCTAGAATGTCAACAATAAGACTGGACACCCACCCTTTGAAAGTGACTTGCTTTGCTTTCTAAATTTCTTCTCCTTTTCACACTCCTTCTCTCTTTCCTCTCTTTCCTTCTACTTCTCTTTCTCTGCCTCCTTTTCTGTCTTAACATTCTGTAGCCTGTCTACTCAATACTACTCTATGCTTATCCTCAGATTCAGGAATTACTGTGCAAATGTCCAAGAGGTTATACTTTTTCCTATAAAATAACTTTTTAAGAATGGTTTGAGGGAGGAGGGGGTATCTAAAAATTATGCTGAGTCATGCCAGAAAGTTTTCTTTTTTTTAATCACAGTTTTTTAGAGGTTGTTGACTTTCCCCTGCTTTCATTTATATTATTTTATCAAACATTATTCTGGATGTTTTTGTGAGGGTGTTTCTGGAGGAGGTTAACATTTAAGTCCATGGACTTTCGATAAAACAGATTGCCCTGCCTAACGCTGGATAAGTGTCATCCAGTGGACTGAAAGCATGAATAACACAAACAAATGACCTCCCCCGAGCAAAAGGTACTTTTCCATTAGAGGGTCTTTGGACTTAAACTGCAGCATTGACTCTTCCGTAGGTCTCCAGCCTCATGGCCCACTGTGCATATTTTGGATTCAGCCTCCATAATCACATAAGCCAATTCCTCAAAACCTTTCCCTCTGTATTTATATTTATATCTGTGTCAATGCACACACATACACACTCACATCCTAATGGTTCTGGTTCACTGAAGAACCCTGGCTAATACAGAAAGTCTTAATTACTTCAAAAAAAGAGGTATTCATAAATGAATACAGAATTAGGGTAAACACAATTTTGAGGGTAATGAATGTGTATGTGGAGAGAAAAGAAAATTATAAAAATAAAATAAATCCTTAGTCAAGAAAAAAAGAGATCATCTTACCTTTGTTAAAAGAAAAATGCTAGGAATTAAAGTTCAGGCTGTTTGTGTTCTTCTGATTTCATGTGTTTTGATACCACTTACTATTTAGCTATAGGTTTTGACAATCCTTCTCCCACAACATGATTAGATATCTCAAATTTAACACCTAAGCTAGTTACCAGCCAAAACAGAATCTAGTTGTCAATTTTATTAATAGTCTGGCTCCATAATGAAATATATAAAAAATAGGTTTCAAATCTAAGAGCTACTTGGCAGCTTGCCTGAAAAAGACACATTTAATATTTTCTTAGCCATGTCTTCTTACATTGCCAATCTAGATTGTATATTGTATGGGTCATTCACCTTCACTCCTTCATAAAAATACCATCTTGTCAGAATACCATGTTCATAAGTCCTGACCTTCAAGCTGAAATTCAAAGTCAGTAGCAAAAGCTGGATTTTGTTTTATTTGTCTGTTGAAAATTTTTATTTCCAAATGACCTCCGTTGCTGAGCCCTGTACACTCAATCATAAATGAGAAGATGGTGGTACCTTCCAGAGTGATGAGCACTAAGAGTCTAAGTCAGTTATGTGCTTTGTGGATATAATAAAGTCCTGTTACTGATTCTGTTTTTCATCATTATTATTGGAAGATTACTTTCTCACTGTAAGACAGATATCATGAAAATAAAGTTATTCTTTGACTGTATACAATTTGTCACAGATTTTCCTGGCTTTCAACAATGTAACTTCATCTAGTCACCATAGTAATTTAAGAATTACTGGTCAGTTAATGAGAATATTTTAAAAGTGATTACATTCAGTATATAAACTAAAATGATAGAACCTATCTTATAGTGTGTGTTTGTGTATAAATTAAGATATTGTAAGTTAGTTGACTCATTTAGCAAAATGTCACATCCCTATATAAAGAAATGTAAATAAAGACTTTTTTTTATTGCATCAAAAGACTGCATAATATTAACTTTTATGTAGACAATTTACTTTCTGGCCTAGGGAGCAATGTGAGTTGTTTTTAGTCATGATCTCTTATTCTGGAAATTAGGATTAATAAATCAATACATTACTTTGATCATGTCAGATATGCCTAATATCAAAGGAAATAAAATAGCAGTTTTGAAGTGTTTTGAAATAATGTTTTGCTGAGGAGGTTACAGAGTTCATCATCAGACAAATACTTTTTTGAAATGCAATTGTGTCATGTCTGTATTATATGGGTACAGTTATTTAGTCTTTCTAAGCTTTGATATTATCTATATAGCCATAAGACTGTGGAACGATGAAGGGAAGTAAAGAGTGAAAATCATCTAGCATTGTCTGGCATATGTAGATAGCATTTACTTATCTATTTCCCTTGAGTCTCAATTTTTCTGTCTTTAATAAGTGGATAAAGTTATTAACTCACAGAATTTTTGTAAGAGTTAAATATGATGTCATGTGAAAGTGCTCAGTGTAGTACCAGGAAAATCACGTGCGGATACTGTCTTAGTTCACTTTGGGCTGCTATAACAGAATACCTGAAACTGAGTAATTTATGAAGAAAAGGAATTTATTGGCTCACAATTCTGGATGCTGAAAATTACAGGAGCATGATGTCAGCATCTTCTCAGCATCTGCGGAGAGCCTCCATCCTTCTTCAACCCGTGGTGAAAGGTAAAAGGGCAAGAGAGAATGAGAAAGAGCAAGAAGTGGCTGAACTTGTTTTTATAACAAACTCCCTCCTACTATAACATTACTTTATTCGTGAGGGCAGTATCCTCATGACCTAATCCCCTCTTAAAGGTCTCACCCCTTAACACTGCTCCACAGGGGATCAAATTTCCAACATACGAATTTTGGAGGACACATTTGAATCATGGCGGATACTATGGTTTGGAAATTTGACCCCTTCAAAACTGATTTTGAAATTTAATCCCAAATGTGCCTGTATTGAGTGGTGGGGCCTTAAAGAGAGCAGTGCCCTCATGAAAGGGTTCATGAATCATTCATGAATTAAGGGATTAATGAGTTATTATGAGAGTGGGAGTGGTGGCTTTACAGGAAGAGGCAGACAGACCAGAGCTAGCACACTCAGCCCCCAGCCATGTGATGTCCTGAGATGCCCCAGGACTCTGCTGAGAGTCCTCACAAGCAAGAAGAACTTCACCAGATGCAACCCCTTGACTTAGGATTTCTCCCCCTCCAAAACTATAAGAAATAAATTCATTTGTATATTAATTACTCAATGTATCAGACCGTTCGTGTTACTATATAAGAATATATGAGACTGGGTAATTTATATTCAAAAGAAGCCTAATTGGCTCACAGTTCTGTAGGATATACAGGAAGTGTGGTGCTGGCATCTACTTAGGACTTAGGGTGAGGGCATCAGGAATCTTACAACAACGTTGGAAAGCAAAGTGGGACAGCCAGCGGGTCACGTTATGAGAGCAGCAGCAAGGGGTAGGGGTTGCTACACTGTTTTAAACAACCAGATCTCGCGTGAATTAACTGAGAAAGAACTCATTCATCACAAGGGAATGACACAGAGTCATTAATGAGAGATGTACCCTCATGATCCAGTACCTCCCACCAGGCCCTATGTCCAACACTGGAGGTCACATTTAAACATGAAATTTGGAGGGAACAAGTAACCAAAAAATATCATTGTACCCCTGAAACCCCAAATCTCATATCCTTCTCATATTTCAAAGTACAATAATCTCTTTTCAATAGTCCTGCAAATTCATAACTTGTTCAAGCATCAGGTCTCGCCTGAGACTCATATTCCACCTATGAGCCTACATAATTAAAACAAGTTATTCACACCCAAGGTACAATGGTGTCACAGGCATTTGGCAACTATTACCATTACAAAAAAAAAAAAGAAAAGAG
The DNA here is from genome assembly GCA_004027835.1 of Alouatta palliata. Taxonomy (NCBI): domain Eukaryota; kingdom Metazoa; phylum Chordata; class Mammalia; order Primates; family Atelidae; genus Alouatta; species Alouatta palliata. The sequence goes on from PVKV010003037.1 coordinate 5,511, forward strand.
TACCAGGCCCCACACAAATATGAACCCAGCAGGGCAGGCATTAAAGCTTAAAGCTCCAACATAATCTATGATTCTATGTCCTGCCTCCAGGGCCCACTGATGCAAGGGGTGTGTTCTCAAGGCCTTGGGTAACTCCACCCCTGTGGCTTTGCAAGGTGCAGCCCCTATGGTTGCTTTCACAAGTTGGAGTTGAGGGCCTGTGGCTTTTCCAGATTAAGGTGCTAGCTGCCCATGGCTCCACTATTCTGGGATCTGAAAGATGGTGGTCCCCTTTCCACAGCTCCATTAAGCAGTGCGCTGGTGGGGACTCTGTGTGGGGCCTCCTACCTCACAATTCCCCTTAGCAATACCCTGGTAGAGATTCTCTGTATGGGCTCTGCCCCTGAAGCAAGCCTCTACCTGGGCACTTAGGCTTTACCATACATCCTCTGAAATACAGTTAGAAACGGCTGAATCACCTTCATGTTTGCATTCTGGGTATCTGAAAAGTTTAGTCATGCTAACTTTTCTAGCAAGTAGCTGCTCCACAGGTTGCTTAGATTCATTTCCCCCCAAAATCTTTTTCTTTCTCTGCCACATGGTTAGGCTGCAAGTTATTCAAACTTTTAAATATACATTTCAACTTAAAGTCATTTGTTTGTTCTCACGGTTGCTCATAGGTTGTTAGAAGCAGCCAGATCAACTCTTAAATGCTTTGCTGCTTAGAAATGTCTTGCACAAGACACTCTTCATCATCACTTTTAAGTTTAAACCTCCACACATCCCTAGAGGATGAACACAATGCAGCCAAGGTTTTGGCTAGGGTGTAACATGGGCGACTTTCATTCCAGTTGTCAGTAAGTTCCACACTTCCATCTGAAATTCCCTCAGCCTGGCCTTCACTGTCCACGTTTCTATCAGCATTTTGGTCACAGACACTTAACAAGTTTCTAAGAAGTTTCAAAGTTTTCCGCATGCTCTTATCTTCTTTGAAGACCTCCAAACTCTTCCAACCTCTGCCCATTACCCAATTTCAAAGCTGCTTCCACATTTTCAGTTTTCTTTATAGCAATGTCCTATTCCTTGTTACCAATTTTTTTTATTAGTCCAGTTGCATTATTATAATGAAATACCTGAGACTGGGTAATCTATAAAGAGATTTAATGGGCTGATGGTTTTGTGGACTGTACAGGACATGTAGTGCTGGCATCTGCTCCTGGTGAGGCCTCAGGAAGCTTCTGATCATGGAGGAAGGTGAATGGCATGAAGGGGTGTCACATGGCAAGAGTGGGAGCAAGAACAAAAGGGCTGGGAGGTTGCAGACTCTTTTAAACAACAAGGTGTCACATAAACTAACAGAAAAAACTCACTTATCACCAGAGGGATGGTGCTAAGCCATTCATGAGAGATCTACTTACATAATCCAAAACCTCCCACCAGGTGCTCCCTCTAACATGGGAGTCCACATTTCAACATAAGATTCTGGAGGGCACAAACATCCCAACCATGTTACCCACTTTCAGAGATTCTGTTATAAGCAACAGAAAATGAACTGTCATGGTTAGTATTGAATGTGAACTTGATTGGATTGAAGGATGCAAAGTATTGTTCCTGGGTGTGTCTGTGAGGGTGTTGCCAAAGAAGATTAACATTTGGTTCTGTGGACTGGGAGAGGCAGACCCACCCTCAGTCTATGTGGGTACCATCTAATCAGCTGTCAGGGCTGCTAGAATAAAGCAGGCAGAAGAATGTGGAAGACGTGAATTGCTGAGTCTTCCAGCCTTTGTCCTTCTCCCATGCTGATGTTTCCTGCCTTTGAACATCAGACTCCAAGTCCTTCAGCTATCGAACTCTGGGACTTACACTGGTGGTTTTCCGGGGTCTCTCCAGCCTTCAGCCATAGACTGAAGGCTGAACTGTGAACATCGTTACTTTTCAGGTTTTGGGACTTGGACTGGCTTCCTTGATCCTCAGCTGGCAGATGGCCTATTGTAGGACTTCACCTTGTGACACCATGTGTGTCAATTCTCCCAATAAACTCCCCTATGATTTATATATATATATACACATACATCCTATTAGTTCTGTCCCTTTAGAGAACCCCGACTAATGCATGAACTAAAACAGCAGGTATGAATTAGCTGATAAACTTCCATCCACCCTTCCTCTGTACTGATGGGTACAGTAAAGGGTAGGAAACCAAGACTGAATTTCTTGGATTCATTTGCAACTGAGTCCTAGTTTCTCTTATAAAGCTTTAAATGTAGAAGTGAAATGGAAACCATCTTCCTGGTACTTTGGGCTGATTTTGAGAAGGTAATAGCACATCAAAATAAGAAGTCTATGCAGTAGCATGCAATGGCCACACCTGCATTTTCTAGCTGACTGGAGGCAGCCACACAAGAGGCCACTGGTGGAGGTTTCAGGTTTCTGACTGCCCAGTTCCCAGATCACAGCTGAGACGTGTTCTTGAGTTTAACAGACTTGGTAGTGGTTTCATAGGAATGAGACTTCTGGTGAGCTTGATATTTTTCACTCTGAAATTCATATCTGGTGGCACGCCAAATGTTTTTCTCCAAAACATTTTTTTTTGAAGCACCAAGTTCCCTTTAGGACGTTATTATCTATTTAAATGCTGATAGTGTTTTCTATTTCCTGTACAGAATCCTGAGTGACCCAGTTTGTGGTTAAATCATATTTTTCAGTTAGTCTTCATTGACTCCAAGGGAATTATAGTCTCACTGTGGTCAGGAAGGTGCAATGACACATGAGGCCAGCAGGCAGCTCTCAAAGTCAGCCTATGAGTCATGGCCCTATGACCACATGGCCCCTCCGGGCTGCACGGAGGGAAAGAAGAGGGAGAGAGAACTTGGAGCTGTGAAGAGCGGTGGCCTGAGCATGGAGGGGCACCGACAGGAGAGTGAAAGCAGTGATAAGGATCAGCTCGTGTGCTGACGTAAAAACAGTCATCACCAAAATTTTAGTAGAAAGAAGGAAAATTCTTGCCAGACACATAGGTTACTTCAGAAGAAAGATAGATAGTTTGGATCATGTGCCTGTTGGTCTTGGGGAATAAGGGTCAACAGCGGGGCTGGTTAGTAGCAAGTCTGTTGAGGAATGGCTGAATAACTTTATTTTAGAATTTAAATTAGTTTGATATATTTGTTTTCTTCTTTCAACTTGTTGGAGAAAAATAAAGAACCATCTCTTGATGGCTTCTCAAGTTATGTATTAGGGTATTTTAATTCCTTCTTAGACATATTAAGAGTCAGTCACTGTATGGAATGAACATTTTCAAATGTTCCTTCTTGCAGACACATAGAAACACTTTATATTTAATGGCATGAGTTGCACTTCAAAAGAAACAGTGCAGGGAAATCATTAAGAAGGCTACAGCATGCATGAAGAAAAACAGGAATAAAAAAGTACAAAAATAATATAGCTATTACGTTAAGATTGCAGCTAACTTTTCAAATGAGGTTAGAAATAGATTCTCTTAATTTTATGATAGCCATTTAATTATGTAGCTCCCTCAATGCCTTTATAAGAGAAAAGGGCTTTGTAAATTAGATTGTTTTATTAGAAAATTCCAACAGGATATGTATTCACCACCTCTTATTTTTCTGTAAATAGTCCTTGATGAATAAGGAGAGGGTGAACTGGGTAAGATTACATGAGACTTAAACTAAAATTTAAACCACCCAAGGTGACTGTATCTAAGATTATTGCTTTACACATGTCTAGGACTTCACTTGCAAGTGCAAAAGCAGATTTTTATGCTAGTTGGGGCAAAAGAAAATCACATGCTAAAATGACCCTGGTGAAAACCATTTAATCTACAGCCACATTCATTCTCAGATTCACGGCTTGGTTTCCCTTTAGGACTTGAAGAACATATTCTTTGATACACAACATGTTATTTGCTGAAGATAACCAACACCATTGTCCACATCATTTACATGCCTTTATCTCTCCCTATTAGCTTACACTTTTTTTCTATTGTAATTCATACTCATAAGAGTTAACATTTGATTTTTTTTTCTGTATGACAATGTGAAAAGTAACATTTAGGCAGATTTATAGCTGTTCAATTTTTGTCTGAAAATTTGCCTCTCCTTCAGGGAAGTCTTATCCAGTGTTCTGTCTGGACAGGATTACCCAGAACTTCCTTGTTTTCCCCAAGTCCTAAGATGAATAAACAGATCATGGATCTGAGAAAAATAACCTTGAAGGGGTGATGCCTGCTGCTCACCCTAGCACACTTCCTACAATGCTCAGAAATGCATCACTTCAAATAAAGCAGGAAATTTATTGTTTTTTATTATTATTTTAGTTATTCAAAGTCTCTAGAATCTTACTTAAAAAGGCAAGAAAATTAAATTTTTCCTAAATGCCAAGCAATGAGTATTTGCTTGGCATTTAACTTATTATTAAATTGACCTTTATTAATAATTGACCTCTAATTTTGCTCTCTCAGTGTCCTTCGTAAAGACTGCAAGGAGGTATTTTTCTATTTACTTATCAGATGAGGAAACAGGTTGGCACTGCAGAATTTTTGGTGGCCATACAGCCAGTGCCTACGGGCTGGCATCTCTCTGTCTCTTTCTCTTTCTCTCCCTCTCCTTCTCTCTCTCTCTCTCTGCCTGACTCCAAAATCCTTTTTGTTTCTATATAGTCTCAGCTACGTAACTGTAAGGATAAAATCTGAATGTTGTGGTGAGAAATATTGGAGGACAAGGGCAAATTTCATCAGAGGGAGAAAAAAAGTGGGAGAAGGGGGCAGGCAGCTCTAAATGACGAAACATTTACCTGTGCTGAATCCTCTACATCATTTAAAATGTGTTACAAGGTTATGATCAGTGGTGTACTGGTAAATGTTTAAGTACAGCTGTCTGGAGAAAAAAAATTTTTAGTGTTCTCCAATTTCTATGATGTAATACCCCAGAGGTGGCAGATTTCCCACAAGCAGTGTCCTGCTGGAGAGTGCAAAGTTTGGAAAGGGTGTACACAGTTGGGTCTAGTGAGCTGCTGGGACCTGACTCCAGCCAACCCTGCCTACCAAGCCATTATTGTTTGTCACCCCATTCTACATGAAGAAATCTAAGACAAAAGAGCAATAACAGCCCGAGATCACCAACCAGAAAGCAGCTTAAATGGGGATAGAAACAAGACCTGTTTGGTTCCAAAGCATTTCAACAAGTTTGGAAATTGTCGGACTGCTTATAACTAGAGTTAGGAGATTTTTATTCAACTTTGGTATATTTTTATCAGCAGATTATTAATAAAAAACACCAAAAGATGAGTTCTTGCCTTGCCTTTGCACTTACCAAGTGAGCAAAATGATTATTTTGTTGTTTCATAGTTTTGTTAGAGATTGCGGTAGTGTCTGCCAGTAGACAAAATCATCACGAAACGTTAAGGATGAGAGAAGTTCTTGAAAACCTTCTTAAAAATCCGGTGGAAGGAGCAACTGCACAGGGTGAAGACTTGAGCCATCTCCAAAGGAGAGCAGCAGCACCTACGATGAGGGATCGTCATTTGCCCTTGACTGAGAGCCTGCTGCACCCATGCTGGTTCCTGTTGAACTGGGAACAGAGAGGCCTGAAGCAACCAGGGAGGAGGTGGAATGGTTCTGCTGCAATTGCTTACCCGTAATAACGTATTGTATGTATAGATCATTTTTATCAAACCAAGCTGGCATAAATAGTACTATGATTTGACCCATTTGGTGTTCCTATGATTCTCTTTTGTAAGGAACCTCATTCTTTCTTTAAATTTATTTGTTTATTTACTTATTTTTGAAATAGTGAAGTCCTTGAGCTTTTCTTAAATGAAAAGGACAGGGTATCTGCTAGTACTTCATCTGATTCTGAAAGGGCAGGCTGTCAGCAGTATCACCAGACAGCCTGGGTAAAATCTTTTCCTGATTATTGCTTCACATTATCTGGTGTTAATACCTTCAAGTATATATTGAAGCAATTATTTTAATAAAGCCTTATTTTACTTCTCTCTGCTGTTTTCTTCATGATTATCTGCCGTATGATAAGAGAGGATACATACACACAATAAATGTTGACAAACACACATGGATATCCAGACACCTCTGTCTCTCTGTGTGTCTCTCTTTGTCTCTCTCTGCAGCTCTTTCTCTCTGTCTCTGTCTCTTTCCCTCTCTCCTTTTCTCCTTCACACAGGCACACACAGACAGTTCTTCTGACTTTGAGAGAAATCTAAAATTACTTGCTGTTTGAAATCACTTTCTATGGTGATTAAAAAGGACCTTTCCCACTGAGATCCAAGATAGCTTTTCTTCCCCATGTTGAAACGAGGCCTCTGCCTGTGATTGTCACTGTGGAGCAAGATGTCCCTGTGGGACCGAGCGTATGATGTGCAGCATGGGCTCGTTTAGGGCAGGTTTTGTTTTAAAACAATCTTTTCCAAAACTATTTATAATTCCTTGGCTGAGAAGAATACAACTTTAGTGGAAGTGAATAGCAAAGGGAAGCAATTAAACTCCATTACACAATGGTCTTTTTAAAAGAGCTGCTGTGTTATAGAAGGAAAAATCCTAGGTTAGGAGTCAGTGGTCCTGAGGCTACTTCTTCTATTACTATTATAGGTACTATGACCTGAAATACGTTACTTTTCTGGGTCCTCATTTTCATATTTGTTTTCTCATTCTGTCACTTGCATATCCCCACGAGAACAGGAAATGATGCAGGGCTCTTCTTCAGGACGGCATCATACAAGCTATAAGTCCATTGAAGCTGTTTGAAAATTACAAGTGCCCATCTTCCAGGCCTTCTGACTCTCTGGGTGAGGGCGTAATCACCTCCACCCTTATATATTTAAAAACTATATTTTATCTTCAAGGACCTTTCTAGCCCTGAAATAATATGACTCTAAAAATAACTCACTTCTATAAAACCTGCATGAAGACATTTGATCACTTAGTCATAATAGCTACTCCATAATATTCATAAATCAAGAACCTTTTATAATGGCTTTTCCATATCATATAATAGCTTCTATGTACTCAGTCTTATGATATGCCAAGTACTTGGCTAGGCACTTCACTCGTATTATCTCTTTTAAAGTCATTGAGTTATCGTAGTAACTCTACGATGATTTATTTGTTTTTATTTTGTGGACAAAAGAGCTAAGAGTGACTAAATAGCACTGGTATTAAATGGCGGAATCATATATGAATCATATAGAACCCTTATAATCAATTCTATTGTTTACTAATTCTGTACAATAAACTCAATCAAATCTTTTTGAATTTAACATACATACATTAATATATAACATTAAATTTTAATCATATTTTTCCATTTAAAAGAGTGTTCTAAAGCTTTAATTTGGTTTGATCCCACCAAGAAAGTAACAAATTTTTTCTTCACAGAAGGCGTCTTTCAAAAAAATAATTTTTATTAAGTCCACAGTAAAATCACTTACACTTTTTATAAAAATATTGTAAGACACAGAAAAGGTAAAAGGAACTGAAATTTCAAATCCAACCATATTTTAAGGTATCTCTGTTTAATCATGTATTATTTGAATCCTCAAAATGATTCATAGTTATGTCTAAAGATTTACTTTAAATTTTTGTTTTAATATTAACAAAATTCTGTCTTCCCTAAATCACATATTATGTGCTAATGAAAGGAAATGGCCCACATGTAAATGAAGGGGAGGTTTATAGAGTATGGGTTAAAAAATAAAATACATCACTTTACGTTAGAGACAAACACACGTAAGATGAAATCCCAGCTGGGGATCTGATCCACATCTTGAACCTGAGTTCTGTCAGTCTAGTGTGAGGACCAAAGTGCCTCAATCTTGAGAATAGTTGTGAGAATGAAATCTGTGTAAGTGCCTAGTAGAGTTCCTGGCTTTTACATATACAAATAGCCCTACCTCTTCCTTAAGCTTGTAGCATGGGAATGTAGGTATAAAATTTACACAGAAACCTGTGCATCATGTAATTTTACTGCTCTCAAACAGAACATATTTTAACCATGACTACTGCAGCAGGCTCTATTTCTTAAGTTCCAAAGCAATTAGATAGTTATTATATACTTTTACAATCCCAACGTCTTCGTTTCTTTGGGGTTGTGAAAGTATGTAATAACTATCTAATTGCTTTGGAACTTAAGAAATCAGTTTGAAAGCATCTGAATAAGGTTATGCAGTTGACATCCAGGTCACGGAAGGAATGGAGCCATTAAAATGAGGATATAATGTGGATGGAGAGGCAGAGGAAAAAGCTTTTCCAAAGATAAATGGTCAATGTCCTTTGGGGAAGTGGAGACAGAAATAGCCTGAGGTTGTATTAGAGGAGAAAGTAGTGCAGAATCTCTTCTGTTTATCTACTTTCTAGTTTGGAAAATAAGCATAAAATATATTATTTTCACTAAATTTTTAACAAAAGCAAAGAGCAAACAAAAGGGAGGAGAAAAGCTTATAAAATTGACTTGTTTTGTCCATTTTAAAACTTTTCTTATTTGTCATAAAAAGGTGATGTAAGGCTGAAATACAGTACCATTTCGGAGTCTTTAGAATTCATTCTTTAGATAATATATAAATCTTAACTCTACAGAATTCATTTTAGTTTTAATTTAATATTGACCTGCATGCCATATGAGTTTGGTAAATATCAGTATGTACAAATGTTTAAATGTGTTTTTTTTTAAACTGTAATTAATTCATACTCCTCTCCAAAATTGTTTTTTTTCTATTCTTCAAAATTATAGATTACAAGTTTCAGATATCTGACAATTTTGTACTTAAACATGTGTGATCTATGAGGTCATGAACTATTGTCTCTCTACAGTAAAAGGTACTTTAGAATTTTACTAACTCTATTTTTTATCTTTTTACCTTTCCTGAAAGGGAGTTGTCATCCAAGCCTAGCATATCAACTTTCAGTCATCTTTGGGGGAAAATCCCTAATGATATAACATTAAAAACTTGAAACAGGAACAGAGCATCTTTGTCTAACAGAATCTTTGTCTAACTTTGCTAGGTTTGACAACTAATGCTAGACTTCACCACCAAATGCACGGAAGCTGTCTTCTGCAGTACCTCTTGAGAAGGGTCCTGACTGCCCACTATGGTTTTATCCCCCTTTTTTTTTCGTTTAAACCACATTTAAACAGCTCTTTACTTCTGCTTGAAACTGCTCCATTTTTACATCTTTGTTTAATTTTTAAGGTAATTTTACTTAGTGCTCAGTCACTACCACTCTTGTTTTCTTGTTTCTTAAATATCTACTTTGCTGTCTCATCTGGTTAACTGGCAGAATATTTAGGAATTAATTCGTTAAAATACTAATGTGTTTTAAGTTGAATATAATTAAATCAATAGTGGTTCCTGGTTTGATTTTTAGCTGAGAGATTACAATAGAGTCTGTTTTCCTACATCAGATGTGTTGATTAATACATTGTAGAATTAAGCTCCAGGTTTTTACAGCTCGATTAATTGATGAGAAGTCAGAGCTTGGGGCTGTATAATTAAGTTTGCTGAGAAATTAATGCAGGAATTTGCTTTGTGATTTGATTGGTTTAAAAATCAATGAATATACTTACTTAATCCTTTTGAATTAAACTTGGGTGCCAAAAAATTATGTTAGCTACATTTCTGCAATTCTGTTTCTCCAAGGCAATACTCTTTTGCAGTCTGTGAAAGAAATTGTATGTATACAAAACACAGTAATCCCCAGATATCCAGTGAAAAGATTATTTTCTTGTTCATTGGCAAAATATGCTGGACATCCTTAATATTTTTCTTTTCCCAGTTGATCTTTGAATTAATATCTGTGCCATAAATAATAAAATTCCGTGGCCAAATACACTGTAGTCTACTATTAGGATTAACTGTTCTTATAGGTCAGCAACATCAGGCAATTTTTATGCAAAGAGGGAATGCTAAATAAGAAAAATCATTAAACAGCCATATGTTATACTCTACTGTATGACGGCTAATGGCTCTATGGGAAAAAGGGAGAGCTTGAAAGATTGTCTTTTGAGGAGTAGGGTGAAGTCTAGATATTTAAGTGCTACATATTAATTACAAAATAAACACATTATGAAATAGCAACCAAGTTAATAAAATGATTATTTTTTGGTCATTCTTTTTCTCTCCCTCTTATAACTCAACAACATTTTCAAGCTGGTAGCATACACTTTAGATGGAATGCCCCTTCAATAACATCTCTCTCTCTCTTTCCCTCTCTCAATTGTTTTTCTTTCTACCCTTACACTATTAAACCACACAGGTAAATTGAGTTTTAATTCACTGTGTTCTCATCATACTTAGAGTATACTACCTCACATCTATCAAAATCAAATATATAAATACCTTTTTTTCTCCAGAGTTCTCTTCTTGTGTATTTTTGATATTATTAATTTTAGATGCTCAATTAGCTTATTTTGTGGATTTAAATAATATTATCATAATGTTAACAAATAATCTACTTAAACATTGTCTATTTATTGCATCAATTGAGACTATATTACTCACTGTGTATACTGAAGGTGTTTGTAAATTCTCCCTTTCTTGTACTATTTCTGTTTTTCATTGTCCAAATTTTGCCAGTTACATACTTATATTTTTTTCCTATTTTATCACATCTCCATTTTCTGCCACAGCTAAATCTTTGGATTTTCCCAAAAGTTAACACTAAAAGTGAAAACCTCATAAATAGCACTTAAGTTATTGTAACCAGAACAATATTGTTTCCTACGGAGCCACGTGGTATAAGATTATATTACTTTCCTCTCAGTTTCAACGCCAACACATGTCACTTTAAGGAAGATGTTTTTGGTGGATCTTGAACAAATAAATTGTTTTTTTTTTTTTTGTCCTTTGTTAAATCCTAAATATAATGCTATGTATTTTCTTACTAACATGAAGACAATACAAAAACACAAGAAAAGGCATACACAGAATTTGATTCAAGATATCTGGTTAAAGATTCAGGTTTAATTACTTCCATATTTCAAGTACTTCCAAGCTTTAGATTTGGGCCTTGAATTACTGATAGAACTTTCTATATAATTGTCATTTCTAGTCACCTTTGTTTTTTTTTCCAACAAAAAATATGAAGTTTTTCTCATATCCTTACATTTATTAAAATTCTCAATTATAATAGCTATTGCTTGCATTATTTTTTCCCAAAAGACACCATTCCATAGAACCTTGTCCTTTTAGTTCTAACTGAACAAAGTATCATCTGATTCTGTACAGTTTTTACAGTAGACTTCCAATGGTCCTTTCACATGGAAAATATTTTAAGCATAACAGAAACATATAGATAATATATGCATACATATGTATGCAAAATTTGTCTCACACTCGATAGATGGTTTGGCTAGGTTTAGAAGTCTAAGTTCAAAATAATACTTCCTCAGGACCTGGAAGCCTTCACCTTATTGTCTTCTTGTACCCAGTGTCATTTATTACAGACTGGTTATTATTTCCTCTTAGATTATATGAAAGGTATAATAGGTTTTCTTTTATGTTTTTAATGGATTTAAAAGAATCTTTATCCTTGATGTTCTGACATTTCACAGAAACATATCTAGTGATGGGTTTTTTTCCCCTTTAATCCTATTATCTCTCATTACAAACATTTTCTATAAGAAAAAAAATCTTTTTAAGTTCTGGGAATTTTCTGTATTATTTACTTGAACATTTTCTCTCATTCATCTTTCATGCTCTTTTCCAGGAAATTCCCAGTGTAAATGTTGAATATCCCTGGGGGCTGAGTCTCTAGTTCTCTTTTTTGTTTGTGTGTTTTCCATTGTGTTTTCATTTCTTTGTCTATTTGCTCTATATTCTTGAAAGTTTGTTTTGACTTTATGGTCCAACTTGCACATTGAAGTTTTATTTTATTTGCTAATAGCCTGTTCAACTGTCCAACGACTCTTTCTTGTTCTCTGCTTATTTAGTTAATAACAACATTGAAACAAATTTCTTATTCAAACTCTATTTGAAACTCTGGGGAAGGTAATAATAATGTTTAAAATTTTTATTTTGATCTCCAAATTCATTTAGATCAAGTCTTCTTTTGTCTATGTTGGGTTTTCATTTTCACTCTATAAGTACTGGTGAATCTTGATTGCCTGTTTACCATTTAGAAGACTGATTATCACTCTTGCTTTCTCCTTGGGATTTCCTTGTTGTCTATATGAATAAAGCAAAACAAGATCCTTCTTTCTTTTCATGGGAAATATGAATGAGAGCTGTGACAAGCACGAGAGCTGTGACAAGCACGAGAGCTGTGCTTTTCATTTTTAGGCTAGTTTTGGGGACAAAAGGATCCACTAGCCTGAGGGTTCCTTATTTCCTTATCTCCAGACTTAGGAAGTGAGTCTCCGTTGTAGATATTGGTACTTCTGACAACCCTTATTATTCCCAAGATTACATTCAGATTTGTTTAAAAAGAGACCTCTTTCTTTGTGATCGTTTTCGTTTATTATTTTTATTTTTCACATTCTTTACTTGTTCTGTTTGAGAACATTTGGTTTAAAGTTTCTTTCTTCAGTTTTTCAATAGACCCTTCACCATCTTGGAATTTATCGTTTCCTTAAATTTCATACTTCCAAATACACCTCCTGATCCTCTCATAGGCTCCAACTGGAAGATTGTTTCCTGACTAATTCGGGTTTTTAACTACAAATTCTCATACTACTTCACCAGCAAACGACCTCCCATCTGCTTCCTTTCACCCAGAGATAGGCTACAATCCCCGATCTGCTGATGTTCTGTTAACATCATTTTATTCTTTGAGTTTACCTCCTTTGCATTTCGAAGTAGGAAAATAATCATACCCAAAGCTTTAACCAGATATTCAAAATCAATTTTTGAATACTCAGTTCAAATGTTTTTATAATATACTTGTGTTCAAAAGAGAAAGTACATAAAAATTGGTGCTCAACAACAGACTGTTACCCAGGTGCAGTGTCTCATGCCTGTACACACAGCACTTTTGGAGGTCAAGGCAGCTGGATCACCTGAGGGTCGGAGTTTGAGATCAGCCTAGCCAAAATGGTGAAATCCAGTCACTACTAAAAATGCAAAATTAGCTAGGCATGATGGCACACACCTGTAATCCCAGTTACTCGGGAGGCTGAAGCAGGAGAATGTCTTGAATCCACAAGGCAGAAGTTGCAGTGAGCCGAGATGGTGCCATTAAACTCCAGCCTGGGCTACAGAGGAAGATTGTCTCAAAAAAAAAAAAATAAAATAAAATAAATAAAATAAAAAAAAGACTGTCTAGTAAATGAAATGAAAAAATAGCATTCTATTAAAGAAAAACAACACTTGATTATCGTATAACTTCATATATACAGATAAACTCTGGAAATATTAAATATTGAAGGTGAAAAAGAAATAACAAAGAAAGCTGAAAATTCATTGTTAGTTGATTTAAAGTTAATTGAAGGAGACTGTTTTTAGATACGGGGTGTTAGAGAGTTCTTAAAATCTTAAGCATAAATAGCAAATGGAAAAATTATGTATGAGATTAAGTAAAAATTAAGCATTTGTGTTTAGAAAGTAACACAATGTCCAGAGTTAATGACCACAGGGAAGAGACAAATTACCATGTCTAAAATTGACATGGCATGAATATTTACACTATTCAAATATTTCCTGAAAATCAGGGAGAAAACTCAGCATCCCAGTAGAAAAACAAACAAATATTCTACATAGGAAATTTCCAAAAAAAGAAAAGGCTTGAAAGGTTAGTAATCATATCAAGAGAGGTAAAAAAATCATAGAATCAGGAAGAGACCAAAAAGAACAACACATATCACACTCACACATCTGCATACAATTGTACATTTGTTTGACTGGAAAAGTTAGAGAATGAGCCAATGACCAGTGAGGGCCGAGACGTGGAACCCAGAAGCCCTCGTGCATTGTTACTGGGGATATAGTCTGCAATGGGCATTCCAAAGAGCTATTGGCACTTTATATTAAAACCGATCATGCACAGCTATGACCTAGTAATGCTTATGCATGTTTGCAAATAAACAGGTTGAGGGTGCTTATTGCAACTTGTACATACTCTGAGGAAATTGAAGCAACACAGGGTATCCATCTCTGACAAATGGGTAAGTGAAATGCATGCGTGTATACCATGGAGTAGCAAGACTACTAAGGAATGGGTGGTAGGTTTGCTTGAAAAAAATGAAAACAGAAAAATACAGTGTGGTAGTCGGGTGTGGTGGCTCACTCCTGCAATCTCAGCACTTTGGGAGGCCAAGGTGGGTGGATCACAAGGTCAGAAGTTCGAGACCAGCCTGGCCAACATGGTGAAATTCCGTCTCTTCCAAAAAAATACAAAAATTAGCTGGGCATGGTAGTGCATGCCAGTAATCCCAGCTACTCAGGAGACTGAGGCAGGAGAATTGCTTGAACCCAGGAGGCAGAGATTGCAGTGAGCTGAGATAGCGCCACTGCACTCCAGCCTGGGCAACAGAGCAAGACTCTATCTCACAAAAATAAATGAATAAATAAAATAATTACACACACACACACACACACACACACACACACACATATGTATAGTGAGGAGTAAAAATAATGTTGAAAACTATGAAATCAATACCTCAGAACTGGCCAGACTACGTGTCCTCGGAAAATGCCTCCACTCTTCTTGGTTTAAGCTGCTACACACATCCACCTGGATTTGCCTGCATGCCTGTGAGGTGAGAAGGATGAATGAATAGCGAGATCAAACCCTAGTGAAGGAGGGAGATGTCCAAGGCATCTGGAAGGAAATGGTCAAGGTCTCCAGGGTGGGAGTCTGTGAGTAATTCACTCAGCTTCTCCAAGGCTCATTCTCACTCTGACTTTGCCCTGGGCCATACAACCAGAGCCCACCCTACTGTGAGCTCTTCGACAGAATCCAAGTCTTTTCCTGGGATTGGGTTGTTTTTATTGCTGTGGAAGTGAACTGAGTCCAGGAGCTACACTTGCTTTGCATTTTTTGTGTTCATTTGTATAATGTGATAATAATTTTCTAGAATTTTACTTTTAATAGTACATTTTCTTGGGATGCATTTTTTTTTTTAAGTTCAAATCCCAGAGGTACTCTCACGAGCTCTGTAACCTTGAGGCATAAGGTTGATAGTACCTGTCTGATGATATGTGGGGGAGGATTAATGATTTAATTTCAAAGATTCTAGGGACTATGCGAAGGCATAGAGTACACAATCTATGGCTGCTATGTCAACATTAACTTTAAGTCAGCATATTGGACGGGAAAATCTATTCAGGAGAGAATTTTCTTTTTTTTAATAAGGCTGTATTAGGACATGCGTAACAGCTCACACCTGTAATCCCAGCACTTTGGGAGGTGAGGTGAATGGATCACTTGAAGTCAGGAGTTTGAGACCAGCCTGGCTAACGTGGTGAAACCCCTGTCTCTACTAAAAATACAAAAATTAGTCAAGAATAGTGGTGCATGCCTGTAATCCCATCTACTTTGGAGGCTGAGGCACTAGAATCGCTTGAATCCTGGAGGCGGAGGTTGCAGGGAGCCGAGATTGTGCCACTGCACTCCAGCGTGGGCAACAAAGTGAGACTCTGTTTCAAAAAATAAAAATAAAAAAGTAAAAATATGGCAACATATCAGTGTCAGCTTACATAATCAGAGACTAATGACCAAGACTAATTTACAGGCTAAGAGAAGAACGAGATCATAGCCTTAGTATTGCCCCTTACTAGCTCTGTTTGGAAATATCATTGTCCATCCACTCAAATATTCACTCAAGTAGTATTAAGTAAGCACTGGCCACATTTCTGTGTGTGTCAGGCAGTTGCTCACTACTCTGCTATTGATTCAATAGCTATTTATCATGTGCCTATTACATGCAAGGTGCTGTTCAGTTAAACCTCAGGGTTTTGACAAGGATGATTGATCCCTGAACTCAGGACATGAATTCACCAGCATCGGGTCACCCTGTTATCCAAAAACTTTTATCTTGCTTATATTTTTCAAAAGTTTTGGCTTCCTTACTCATATATGTGAAATGATGCTTATAATATCTTCCAGTGGAGAAGACTGGAATCAGCCAAAACTAAAAAAGGTGGTTAACCCTCTCTCTGAGTCACTACCCATCGTGTTATTCCCTGTATGTTAAGTCAATCTGCAGGTGAGGTAGACCTGCCTGCAGGGACAGGTGATAAGAGGAGCTGGAGGAGCATGCTTCCTCATTGACAAAAGACAATCAGGCTAATTCTGCCACAGGGAGAAGAGAACATGCAAAGAACTCCTACCTGCGTGTGCTGGCTTTGGGAGAGAAACAGCATTCTGTGGAGGGATAAGCTAAGGTAGTGAAATCAGTATTCCCTCATGACTCAGTAGCTGAGTGGTGCCAGAGTGATAGATCTAGATAGTAAGTTTTTGAATCTTATTTTAATGCAATATAAAGCACATTATGAAGAAACCCTGAACGCAAGCCCTTTTTGGAGAGAGAACTTCCATGACATTCAAGAGCAATTTCTATATTACAAACTTTCTTAAACAACATCTTTAGAAAATCATTGCAATATAATTGCAAACTACTTTTTTTTAATTGTAAGAGATTCAGGGATTTTCACAAGTACATTTTTGTCCATCACACAAATACTCCCATAGTGTAAAGGTATATGTAAATTGCTGGCTGAAAAACAAGACAATAAAAAAATGCAGCTTGTTTTGGGATTGCCAGTGCTCTCAGATGGCAGAAACATCCTTGCAACAAATCACTATAACAGAAGTCATAGGCAGTGCTTCTGGGTTTCAATGTCAGAAGGGATAAAACCTCAAGGGAGGACCAGAAAGATGCTTCTGAAGGAGATGAAATTTGATCTGGACTTTGAAGTTAGGATCAGTCATTCTTTGACAAATATTTTATGAATGTCTACTGTGGGAGATGTCAGGAAGTCTCTGCCCAAATGTATTAATCATAGCATGTGGAGGACAGCATTCATACACTTCAACAAATCAATGTTTGCCTACAAATTTGATGAGTGCAGTGAAGAGCAGAGATATGAGAAGATGTCTAGGAAGACTCCAAGGTAACATGTGGGATCAGGGAGAGTGGCACAGATGAGCTGACTTTGAGGAACATCAGAAAATAGAACATGGTGGCCAGGCTTGGTGGCTCACACCTGTAACCCCAGCACTTTGGGAGGCCGAGGTGGGTAGATCACCTGAGGTCGGGAGTTTGAGATCAGCCTAACCAACAGGGAGAAACCCTGTCTTTACTAAAAATACAAAATTAGCCAGGCGTGGTGGCACATGCCTGTAATCCCAGACACTCGAGAGTCTGAGGCAGGAGAATCGCTTGAACCTGGGAGGTGGAGGTTGCCATGAGTCAAGATCATGCCATTGCACTCCAGCCTGGACAAGAGGGAAACTCTTGTCTCTAAAAGAAAAAGAAAAGAAAAGAAAAAGAAAATAGAACGTGGTGATTAACTAGGAGGAAAAGACTATGTCAGTTAAAGGGAAGAAAAAGTGCACAGGCCATATTCTGCAATGGGACGTTGCCGTCTGCTGGTCACCGGAAGTCACTGAGGATGCTGTGTAGACGGCGAGGCGGAGCTTGCATTACCAGGAGGCTGGAGGCTGGAGAGGCTGTGGAAGCGAATCACGCGGTTTGCTCGCTATCTCCTGCCCCTCTCTTCCACCCTCTCCTTGCCTCCTTGCCTGTCTGTGCTTACCCACATTGGAAATGCTTCATTCTCACTTCTGTGTTTTTTTCTTCCTCTTCCTCATTTCCATCCAGGGTTTGGTTAACTCCCACAGTACTGGTCCTGGTAGTACTAGGAGTAGTTAACTCATTACTAGCTTGCTCTCTATGTCCCAGTCACTGTCTAAATAACCAACCAGATTGGCCCGCCTGATTCTCACAACAACCCTGAGTGGTAAGTGCTCTTATCAGCACCTCATAATCGATGGAATTACGCACATGAAGATTAAGTCACTTGCCCAAAGTCATATCCCTAAAAGAGAAGAACCAGCCTGCAGGCCTGGACCACTGTGTCCTTAGCCCATGCTCTGAGAGCAGAGCTGCACTGCCAGCGCCCAGGCCTGCCTGGCATCAGGGAGGGAAAATAAAGAAAGGAATGAGAACCATGTGTATGTCTTTATATTTTGCCAGGGTGAAGGGATGCTACATTACATTTCCTTCCTGAAATGCACAATATTTTTTAACACACTGAGTCCATGGAATGGTTAGACTGCTCCAAATAACTGATGGGAAATATTTAATGACTAGAAACTCACGCAACTGTCTGTCTGCACTATTCATATCATGAATCAGAGATACGACAGCATGCTGGCTGTTTCGATACCATAGCAATTAATTTTTAATTTACTCATCTCAAAAATGAACACTGACTGGGTAATTAGGATAAATGTCTGATGTTAATAATATGCATCCCTACAATTAGTCCTGAATTCATCATGTTAGCCGCAAACTAGTATTGGTTAAGAGATTAAGGGCCCCAAACATATGCAGAAAATGTTGTTAGCACCCCAGAGGTGTCATGGCAGCATTTAAATAAAAGATCTTGCATTGTGCATCAACATTAGAAATATTTTTATTAAAGTTCGGTACATTTTGTAACTATATAAAATAATGCCTAAAGTTATTAATTCGTAATCAAGCTAAGGTTGCTCATTTCTTCACATTTAAGCATTGGAGTCAGTATATGGTATTCCACTCGTAGTTCGCACTGTATCTGCACCCACCTTCCCGCTAAAATATCATAGAAAGGCAACACAGAAAATAAAAAATAATAAAAACCCTAAAGCTCTACTGCAAAAATTAGATACGATCTAACATTAATTGAAAGAGAAGTGGATGTGTGTTGAGCAGATCTCTTCTGAGTCTGCACTTCTGCTCAGGGAACGCACTGGCCTCACTGCTACAGACACCCAGGAAACAAGGTAGAAACAAATTTCGTTTTCAGCATATCACTCCCCAGATTTAGAGATGTGGGGTGCATTAACCCAAGACCCGAGTCTTCTGTCCCACCTCCCTTTCAGAGAAGAGAACGGCACTCTTCTGTGGCCTTCTCGGCTCTGTCAGTTTGTGAGTGGGGATGAACAGGAGAGAAAGTAGCTGGTGAAAGTCAAGCTGGGATGGCTTTTACCTTGCACGTTTTTGGATATGGAAGCCTCTCTAGGCAAACGGTAAATAGAGGTGTGCAAAATCTGGATTCAAGCACTGCTGCCTTCAACACCCTACAGGTCTACCGTGCTCTTCCTTGCTCTAACTGGCTGCTCTTTACTTTTGCTCGCCCTGATTCAATTTCCAGGTCTGGCTCTGCACCACGGCTTCTCAACATTCATCTTTTCTTCCTTTTCTCTGAAAATTCATTTCAGACATTCTCGCTTGTTTTATTATTTAACTCTCTTTTGAACATAATTCTGCTATGAACACTTCAGCTCCATCTTCACTGACCATAAATACTGTTTATTTCTACTCTTATCCTGATTGTACAGAAGTCAGGTGAGCTGAATTCATCAAACGAGTCATGGGAAGTAAACACAGCCAGAGCTTCATAGGTCAGTATTAAGGAATTACGACTTCATGTTTTGTTCACTTTTTGAACCATGAATTAAAGTGATCACACTATAATCCTAATGAGCTCATAATAGCTTTCAAAGTATTTTGATTCTTTCAGTTTTATTTTTTAAGAATATTGTAGCTATTTGGTATTGAAATATTACCATATCCTTGAAGTTAAATTTATTGAAATAGTATAAAGAAGAACTCCATGTAAACCTGAGAGACAGAAAAACTTATTAATAATTTCACTTGTAATTTAACTTTTGGATTAAAAAGCCTTTTATATGTGAATGGAGTCTAATCATGTGTTCTGCAAAGCACTGACATTTAGGTGCTCTTTTAGTCTGAAAATACTGTATATGTATTTGCAAGTAGAAGTGAAGTAAACTGAAATTGCACAGAATTATTTTTTTGACTAAGGAAATACATCATTTGAAGTTTTTACATAATTTAAAAAGTGTTTGTAATCTTAAATGCATACCTTGGTTAATCAAGTATTTCACGATCTTCCGATCTCATATTCTATGTCTGTAAAATGGATCACGCAATTGCTAATCAAGCTCCATAAACATCTTGTAAGCAGTGATTTGGGATATTTAATGCTGATTTTCTTGGCTAGAGCTTTGTCCAAGTCCCCAAACTGAAAACCGAAGTTGTAACGTACCTGCAGCGAAGAGTCAGCAGTGAAGAGACAGCAGTGAAGAGCAGCACACTTAAGCAGTTGCAATCCGGCCCTGCCTGGAACTTCCCCAACTTCGATCCACTTCCCCTTCTCTCACAAACACACCTGAAAAAGAATTCTAGACCTTCTGAAGAAGACACTGATGTGGAGAGTTTATAGCTGATGGCATTGTGGCTGCATTTTGTGATGGAAGAAGGGGACATCTCTGTCTTCATGGCTGGATGCTTGCTCAGCTTCAGACACTTGTAGCCCCTGGGAATCCTGCCCCAGAACTGGAATACATTGAGAAATTCCTTAAACAGTTTGACACGTGTCTCTCAAAATTTGAGTAAGCAATTGCAGGAGCTTCTATTTTTCTATTGAAGGACTTTGAAGGTGAGAGGCTGGGGAGAGCTCGAGATGGCAGGCATAGAGTTAATCCATCTCATGAACCTTTTGGCATATGGGTGCCATGGAAGTTGAAGCCTCGATGTCTGTAAGATATCCTCCCAGAAGCACAGGCTTCCCAGTGAGAACTTGATCAGTGGTCAGCCTGTGGGGATTCCCTTGAGCAGGAGCTGTGAGAATGAGTGTTACATGTCACGGAAGGTGTCAGCTTCATAGAACTCCCTGCAGGGAGAACCAACCTGAGCCAATGTCAAGCAGCAGACACCTGTACTGGCACAAACAGCTGAGTTAATGGACAAACCTGCAAACACTTCACCCCTTTTCTCCCATATTTCACTGAAGGCCAAGTAAGCCAGAAGAGGAAGAAACCACTGAGTAGAAGAAGAAGAATGAACTGACCTCCCGTGTCCTCCCATGGCGGATCTGGGAGTCACAAACTAGCCCTGGAGGGAGCAAGTGTGGGTGGAGGTGTGTGTCAAGGAGAGAGACTTGGAGTTAGAGGTGGGACTTGGAGTTAGAGGTGTGACTTGGAGTTAGAGGTGCGACTTGGAGTTAGTGGTGGGAAGGGAAGTGTGATTGAAACTTGACATGACTCGTTGATACGTGAAACTGACTAAATTGCTGACATGAGATTGTTATACTCAAGATGTCATTAAGTGACAGGGAAAGGTGATACACAGAACATGTTTGAAGACAGTGGCTGGCAGTATATAAAGGCATTTATTTTTTATCTCACCAACTTGAAACTATTTAATAAGGTATTTACTGTATTGGCAGTAATAAAGGCATTTATTTTTATATCTCACTAACTTGAAACTAGGAGGTAAGTGCCTACCTCCTTAAAGCAGAAGTCATCTGAATTATTAAGAGGATTTCAAAATCCAGTAGATTGACCAACTAATTTTTATATCTCACCTAAACTATCAAATAATATATTTATTATACTGGCAGTATATAAATACATTTATTTTTATGTCTCACCAACTTGAAACTATCTAATAATATATTTACTAAATTAACAACATTGTTGGAAATTAGGAGGAGTCATGAAATAAAATGAAGATGTTATGAAAAACCTTGTCCATGACAGCTCCTTAAATAATGCTCTAAGGAGACATTTTATCAAATACAGGAATTCAGCCCATCTCTCCGCCTTGTCCGCATTCCCTCTACCAGGTTGCAGAGTGGGACTGGTCAAATTGGGTTCTTTTCCAGTGTCAGGCATCTGAGGTTAGGTTCAGCATAGCCAACTCTAAGAAGAAGAATTCCTACCCAGGATACTGTGCATTGCCAAGATTGAATGGGCAAGCCAATTCAACACTGTGATGGTGAATAGTGAGTGTCAACTTGAGTGGATCGAAGGATGTCAAGTATTCTTCCAGGGTGTGTCTGCGAGGGTGTTGCCAAGGGAGATGAACATTTAAATCAGTGATCTGGGGTTGGCAGATCCACCCTCAGCCTGGGTGGGCACCATCTAATCAGCTGCCAGCATGGCAAGAATAAAGCAGGCAGAAGTCGGAAGGAGCAGACTTGCTGAGTCTTCCGACCTCCATCGTTCTCCCATGCTGGATGCCTCCTGCCCTCAAACATCAAACTCCAAGTTCTTCAGCTTTTAGACTCTTGGACTTACACCAGTAGTTTGCCAGGGGCTCTCAGGCCTCTGACCACAGACTGAGGGCTCCACCGTCAACTTCCCTACTTTTGAAGTTTGGGGACTCAGACTGTCTTCCCTGCTTCTCAGCTTGGAGATGGCCTACTGTGGGATTTCACCTTGTGAGAGTGTGAGTCCATAGCCCCTAATAAACTCCCTTCATACCTTCTTATATACATCTGTCTTATTATTTCTCTCCCTCTAGAGAACCCTGACTAATACAAACATGTAGCTGGCAAATGGAAGACTAAAGTATGGTGATGTTATAATGAAAAAGAAAATACTGTAGTGGGCAAGAGTAGGGATTATATTTGGAGCATGAGGTTAAAAATGGAGAAGCACAGGATGATATATTCTGGTAGGAACACCTGAGCAGGTGGTAAGAAGAGGACATCTTGAACACTGACTT
Source organism: Alouatta palliata (assembly GCA_004027835.1). NCBI lineage: Eukaryota > Metazoa > Chordata > Mammalia > Primates > Atelidae > Alouatta > Alouatta palliata. The sequence goes on from PVKV010003037.1 coordinate 28,196, forward strand.
TTCCATGTGACTTAAGGGTTACCTGGCATGTAATGTGATAGGCTGAAGGAACCAGGAAGTAACACCCACTCTCACTGTAACACATCTCAGTGGTCAAGGTGTCAGTTTTAACAGTGAGAGGGTAAGTTGAATTTGGTCAGATTAAGAAAGGAGACTCACAATTCCTAGACTGCTTCAGTCTTAGCAGGGATCCAAAATATCCTCATGTTTCCTTGAGGAGGTTTCTTAACAAACTAAAATTCATAAAAGTGAAGTAAGGAATAAATCATCAAACATTTTTGGTCAATCTACTGGATTTTGAAATCCTCTTACTAATTCAGATGACTTCTGCTTTAAGGAGGTACGCACATTGTCTTGGATCACATCTGTGGCTCGATTCTGAGTAATTTAGCAACTCAGTTTACCAGCTTCATAAAAATATGCATTTCTTGCTGTTGGTTTCTCAGTTATTGCGTTAGTTAATCTAGTTAATGCCTGAATCACAAACTCATGAAAGGTGAAGTCTGATAAGTCAATTCAGCCACCATTCTATCCCCAAATTTTTCATAGGTGGTCTATGAATACCCCCAAATTTTTCTATATTAATAACTTGTTGTTAAACATGTCACTTCGTTCTATTATACATAAATCTTGAGTAATTTGGAGTATTGATAATTGAAAAAAAAAAAGAAATAGGACCTAGGACTCTTCAAAAATGCAGAAAAGCCTTTAGATTTTAAATCTATTCATCTCTCTCTCTATGTATCTATTTATCTAACATCTGTCTCTATCTCTGTATCCATCTATCTATCTATCCACGAATCATCTCTTGTATCCATCTATAATCCTCGATAAAATAAAGAAAATCCTGAGACCTGAGTTCTGGTTTCTAGGGAAAGTAGAAAATGATAACCTTTGAAAGTATAGCCACTCAGGCAAAACTTCCGCAAGAGGAACATGGAGAGGCAGGCGGAAGGATAGGAAGTCCAGGGAGCAGACTGTAGAAGAAACAAACATATAATTGCTAAAGAGTAAAGTAAAAATACACTCTGCATTTAGATGGCCAGTCTGGCCAAAATACATACATGTAACTTTCTGTTTCAATTTCAACATAGCAAAATAATTTTATAATCATATCACTGATAGTTAGGGAAGTAGCTAAAAAGCTATGAATATAAGATGCTTAATGGTATTAATAGCATAGCTGATACTCATGTTTAAGGTGCACAAAATATATTTTATAAATAATTATTGAGGATGCTTCTCTTATGGTATAATTAATAAGCAAATACACATGCATACATATAGGCACAGTCTTTCAAGAGTCCATCACAATTCCATCTTATTTTTTCCTAATCTACAATGTTCACCCAGGGCTGGAAGACAACAAATTTAAATTACATGTTCAAAGTTAGATCAAAAGTATCATCAGAAGAAACAACCTACAGAATGGGAGAAAATATTTACAAGTCATACGTCTGATTAATTTGAAAATCTATAAGAAAGTTAAATAAGTCAGCAGCAAGAAAATCAATAGCTCCATTTTTTTTTTAATGGACAAATTACCTTGATAGACATTTCTCAAAAGAAGGCATTCAAATGGTCAGCAGTTATATGTTAAAAAATACTCATTATCACTAATTATCAGGGAAATATAAATTAAAATTACAATAAGATATCACCTCACACCTGTTAGAATGGCTGTTAGAAAAACAAAAGATATCAAGTATTGCCATGGATGTGGGGAAAAGGAAACTCTTCTACACAGTCGATGAAAATGTAAATTAGTAAAACCCTTATGAGAAACAATATGGAGGTTCTTAAAAACCTAAAAATGCAATTACCCTATGATCCAGCAATCCCATTCCTGCAGTGTATAGCCAAAGGAAATGGAATCAGTCTGTCTAAGGGATGTCTGCACTCCCATATCCACTGCAGCATGTTTCAAAATAGCCAAGATATAGAATCAATCTAAGCCTTTCTTGGTTGATAAACTATGGTATTTATATAAAATGGAATATTATTTAGCCTTAAAAAAACTGAAGTGAAATAAGCCATGCACAGAAAGAAAAATATCCCATGATCTCATTTATAGATGGAATCTATAACAGCAGAACTCAGAAGCAGAGAGTAGAGAGTTGGAGTAAGGTGATATTGTGGAGATATTTGTGAGAAAACACAACATTTTAGTTACACAGGAGGGATAAGTTCAAAAGATCCATTATACAACATGGTGACCATAGTGAATAATAAGAATGTATTGTATACTTGATAATTGTTAAGACAGTAGACTGTATTCTCACCACAAAAAAATAATAGGTGAGGTAGTAATATATATGTTAAGTAGCTTGGTTTAACCATTTCACAATGCATGCATATTTAAAGCATCATATCAAACACCATAAAAATATACAATTTTAATTTGTCCATTAATTTCTTTAATTAAAAAAGAGATATCATGAAATCTTTTTTTTTTCTGTTTCTTTTGCATCTGGACTCTATGAAAATATACACAGCTGGTTTTTCAACTCTGTCCAGATCTTAGTAAATCAGAATTGATCAAGGGAATCAGAGATGAGTAAAGTAATTTAACAATCTTAAATGATCACTGCACTGAGACTAAATTCTTTCCATTAAAGCAAAACTCACTTCCAAGTTCATTATCAAAAGAAAAGTAAATATAGAAATGAAACAGATGGAGATCAAAATATTAACTCTTATTTTCCAAGCTGAATTGAAGGACGTGACTTATATCTAGGCCAAATGGAATTTCACATATTTCAGTACTGCCCCTTCCCCTGAAAATACATTTACTTCCTCAATCACAGTATGAATTAGCAACCTGGAGGCCTCCTTAGTGGGGCCAGCTGTGTCCCAGGAGGAGCATGTGAGCATGGAGAGGACCCATGAACTAAACCCACACATCCAAAGCCACGCACATTTAACCTCCTCTTTCCATCTTACCCCGACTCAGTAACTCCTTTCTCTCTTTACAAGATTGAATGAGAGAGGACATTGGAAGAGAGGCCAGAATTAATTGTCTCATGTTTCTAGCTTCAGGAGTCTTGAAGTTCCCTCTCTTTTATCAAAATTTAAAAAGTGATGGTTATTTCCCCAATACTTTGTCTCCATTTTCTTTGTTAAGAGCTCTTGAGGAGAAATAGGATATGATGCACCCTCATAGCTAGTTTCTATCCCCTTATTAAACAAGATCAACTTTGTGTTTTGGAATAATTTAAGATGTGCAGAAAATTTAGAGTAATAGTAGAGACAGACTCTGTGTCCTTCTCACACGAGTGTTCTCTCTTGCCAGTATTTCACACGACCCAGGTATGTTAGCCGAAACTTAGAAACAAACGTGGGCACACTACTATGAACTACATTTCTGACCTGTTTTGAACCTATTTTTAGGTAAACATCATCATGGCCAGCATCAGTTTTAATAAGAGGAGAAAGCCTATCTCTGTCATGAGTTTGGTGTGACTTCATTGAAGGCCTGGCAGCTTACTCTGAAGGTGAGGCCAGGGAGCTGGTGAAGCAGAAACACTCATAGCCTGCTGGATTTGAAAACCAAAATGAAGAGGGTTCACTATTCCAAATGGAGGGTTTCTCTGTATGTGCAGGTCAATATTATTTTGACTATCAAAATCAGTGCTTCTACTTAAAGAAGCTGTTATGTATTAAGAAGGAAAACTGCTTTTTCTCACAAAACTTGTTTGACACAAGCATAACATTCCTAAAACTGTAAACCATAGTATGCCCATAGAAATGCAGAAAAGAATGTCCAATGGTTCTGTGAGTACCATGGTGTGAATATCAATGTATCCAAAGCCTTATAGAGAAGTACAGCACAATGGGACTCCCAGGGCCCCTCGTGTTGCCACTCTAATGAATCTGACTCTTACAGTGACATAGGTTGGCTCTGTGTCCTCACCCAAAACTCATCTTGTATCTCCCATAATTCCCATGTGCTGTGGGAGGGTCCCAGTGGGAGATGATTGAATCATGGGGATAGGCCTTTCCGGTGCTGTTCTCATGATAGCAAATGGGTCTCACAAAATCTGATGATTTTAAAAGTGTGAGTTTCCCTGCACAAGCTCTCCCTTTGCCTGCCGCCATCCATGTAAGATGTGACTTGCTCCTCCTTGCCTTCTACCATGATTGTGAGCCCTCCCCAGCCACGTGGAACTGTGAGTCCAACTAAACCTCTTTCTTTTGTAAATTGCCCAGTCTCAGGTATGTCTTTATGAGCAGTGTGAAAACAGATTAATATATACGACAATAACGTCTCTTTTTCTCTACAGTTTCACCTTCTAAACATATATCTAAAGTACTTAGGTTTGTTCTCCTAGGATTTTTATAACTTTATATAAATGAATAATCAGTGAATTACTTTTGATTCTGAGTTTTTTCACTCAACATAATGTTTGTAAGATTCAATTTCATTATAGTTTACTTTCAGTTGTACAATGTCATTTTCATTACTGTATCATATTCCATTATAGAAACTATTCAAATTTATTTAACTACTTAACTGATTCATTTCCAGTTGAAGCTATTCTTACTAATGTTACTCTGTGTGTGTGTGTTTATGCATATACCTAGGAGTAAAAGTACTGGGTCATGAGCAATTGATACCTTAAAACTTACCAGGTACTTTAAAATGTCTTTCTAAAATGGTCAGACCTGCTTATACCTCACCAGCTCAGGATGAAGCACCAAATATTTCTTATCTGCTATGATATGTCTTGTGGTCAATGTGATCTGTCTTAGGCATTCTGGGTGGTATGTATTTGAAACATTTCAAGTGAAGTATAGCATTGATGGGGGAAAGGGCAGGGAAGCACCGGGTAGAGAAGAACTGGTTCCATGGGGAGAGCACCACCCTTGAGCCTGTGTCCACAGATCTAAATGAGGACAGGCATTTCTGTTTTTGCGCCCAGAAGGTTGCCTTTTGACCCATCACACCCCCATCCTGTGCCAACATAAATCCGAGAGCTTACATGAACACAGATACAAGGAGCTGGATGTTGGGAGGAGCAGAGGAACATAACAGCAGACACCAGCAGACCAGTAATTGAAACAATGTGGACACTGAGGGGAGTTCAGCTGGGGTGGTCAGAGGAGAGTCCAGCTGCTGGGCCACCCGACTCTAGGGGAGGACCACCTTCCCACTACATTCCCTTTTTGGATCCCTATCTATCTTGCTGAGGGCCACCTCCACCACTCAATAAAACCTTGCACTCATCCTCCAAGCCCATATGTAATTTGATTTTTCCAGTACACTGTGCAAGAATTCAGGATACAGAAAGCCATCTGCCCTTGTGATAAGGCAGAGGGTCTAATTGAGCTGATGAACACAAGCCATCTGCAGATGGTAAAGCTGGAAGAGCACACTGTAACACATGCCCACTTGGGCTGGGGTTCATAAACACTCACCCCAGATGCTGCCATGGGGTCGAAGCCCAAAAGTGCTCCTCACGACCTCTGCACCCACCCATCTGCATGCTTCCTCTAGGGGTTTGAGAAGAAGACACCAAAGAAGCAAGCCACACTACTGTTGCATGCCCTGTGAAGGAGTAAAGGAATGCTCCAGTTTCAGCATTTCTTGTGAGGATTTGTAAGACCTTGGAGAGATGCATTCTGGATAATAAATATTTTTTATGTTTCCATAGTCAAATATTGTTTGATGCAAAGAAATACCTAGCTACTCTACTCTTGTAATGGAATAAACTTTACTTGAATTGATTTGGGAAAAACAATGACTTGTGTTCTACATAGCTATAAACTAGAGGCAGGAGTTGTCTCTGTGTTAACATAGTATGCAGGGATCGTATAAACATCTGAAAGGAAGCCACTCTTAAAACTAGAGGTGGAGAAAGAACACTCAACTTCAGAAGGCCAAAGGAAGGTTGGAAGTCATGGTTGTGGAGTTTTACTCTCAGAGAGAGATGTGACTACTTAGGGGACTGTCAATGATATTGTTTGGTTGTGTCCCCACCCAAATCTAATCTTGAAACTGTAGCTTCCCAAGTCTCCATGTGCCATGGGAGGGACCCAAAGGATGGTATTGAATCATGGGCATGGGTTTTTTTCCATCCTCTTCTCATGAGAGTGAATGAATCTTACACGATCTGACGGTTTTATAAAAGGCAGTTCCCCTGCACATGCTTGATTGCCTGCCACAGTCAAACCAAAGATGTGACTTGTTTTTCCTTTCCTTCCACCATGATTGTAAGGCCTACCCAGCCATGTGGAACTGTGGGTCAGTTAAATCTCTTTCCTTTACCATTACCCCATCTCAGGTATGTCTTTATTAGCAACACGAGAACAGACTAATACAGTTAAGATCCTGGAAAGCAATTTGCATAGACCAAGGAAGAAAAGGAGTTTCAAAGCAGGGTGGCTGGGAAGGCAGGCCTAGTGTTAGGCACCACCAGGTATGCTCAGGGCTCACCTGCATGGGTCAACAGGCGATAAAGGTGAGTTGGTCTGCTTTAAATGGACAGAGACAGACCTGTCACAGATTCACAGGCAGAATCTGTGGATACAAAAACAAACAATACTGTCTTATGACCCTTTGGATATCTGTCTGATCTAACAAAGCTGTTTGTAAGAAGAAAAAACTAACCCATACATGTAAAGGTTAGTTGGAGTCTTACGTGGAAATCTTGTTCTTTTTCTTGTTTGTAAGTGGTGATGAATTACTCAAATTAATATATATATATAAAACTTTAAATGTATAAATTATTATAATAATATTACATATATATTTGGTTCATCTCTTTAAACTTCAGTCTCCTTACTTATCTAAAAGATCAGAGGATAAATATTTAGCTTAGAGAAGTTAGGTTTCTACTTGTAAGTACAGTGACTTTTTCTTCTTCTTCTTCTTTTTTTTTTTTTAGAAGTGGGGTCTTGTTATATTGCCCAGGTTGGAATGCAGAGGCTATTCAAAGGCATGGACATAGCACACTACAGTCTCAAACTCCTGGGCTTAAGCAATCTCCTTGTCTCATCCTCCCAAGTAGCTGAGACTACAGATGTGCACAGCTACGTCTAGCCTAAAATGTCTTCTTATAGTAAGGAGTCATGATAGCATGTGAATAATGTGAGCAGTATTTTTTATGACTAAGTTATATTGCTACAATATTGAATTAGGCAATAATGATAACTTCAAAGCTCTAATTCTTCATATTGAATGCATTAGAGTATTTACACTATTTGTAAGAATTAGACCATGTGCGATCCTCACTTACATGGACATAGAGAGATACAGTGACTTAAACAAGGTGACAGAGATGATATCCAAACTCCCATCCTATTGATTATCAGTAGGATCAATCAAACTAAAAGTGTGATGTCTGAAATATCACTACTCTAATGAGTTAAGGTCAAAAGTGCATCCATGAGTCCCAGTATAAGACTGGTGCACTATGGGACAATCTTTGTCCTTCCTTGAATTTCTAATAAAAGAAAGGTGGTCTATATCCACAAAAGAAGAACTTCAGAGAAGGCTGGGAAATTTTCTAACAGAAGCTTCCATGTTTCATTCATGCTATAAACTATTTTGAAAGATTCGATTTAGCTGTAACCCTCTCCAAGAAGACTTTTTTTTGTAACCCATGGCATGCTATTATGCCCTTCTGGTTTCATGCTCTTCTTTGCTTCCACAGTTCCCTGCCCTTATTATCTCTGCTGTTGTATGTGACAAGTTCATCACTGCACAAGAATGTGATATTCTTAAGGGCAGGATCTGTGTCTTACTGCATCTATATCTGTAGTGCATTGGAGAGGGATAGATATAAGACACCTTGTTAGATGCATATTGAACCAAACTAACCTCAGGACATTTGAAAACTTTCTACTCTCTTCTCAAGAGGTAACAAACCGAAGGCACGCTGCTTCCTGGAGTGCCTCACACATGTGTATGTATCCTAATTAAACATACATCCACCGTGATCTATATGCCTGAAAGTTACAACCACGGAGTGTAACAATAGGCCAACTTTTGGTTAAGTCTCTCACCTCATATGACTATATATATTTTACATACGCATATAGACCATACATCATAAAATATAATGTGTATGTACATATGTAAGTGTATATATATTTATAAATTTATATATGTATATATGTTTGTAAATTTGTATGCATATACAAATCTATATTTATATAATTTATATTTTGTATATATATATATACAAATTGCATTTGTATATATATACACAAATTTACAAACATATTTCAATATTAAGAATAAATATTTTAATATTTCATGTATTCTCTTGAAAATTCCTCAGAAAGAAAGTCCACAAAATTTTTTAGCGTCTGTGGGTCTAGAGATATTTGTACATATCTCTGTGAAATTACTTCTTTTACTGTGTTGACACTTGATGTGTAGTGTTTCTCTTTTTCATTGAATTATGAACCTCTCCAGGGCAAATTTGTAAATATATTTCATGTGTATTTTTGGTTCTTAGCATAGTCTTTGACATGTGGGACATACATAGTATATGACCATAAATGTACCTATCCCTAAATGAAAAGCTCTCAAATTTATTTGTATATTTTGTAGCCTGTTTGGCTTTTTTAGAAAACCAGAAAGAGTCTTATATAATGGTGGTTACAGATATTAGAAAGTAGATGGTGCTATGTTTTTGAATTGCCCAACACACATAAATGAGACAAAAATAAGAGAAAAATCCTAACTTCTCAAATTCATACTCAAACATATTGCATGTGTACACACACACACACACACACACACACACAGAGAGCAAACACCATAATACTTAATAGGTATTGATAGTGAAATATTTCAGGCAAAAAGCCAACTTGTATAGGGTAGGGAGTGATGCTTAGACATGAATTATCATTGTACTGCCTGGTTCTGGATTACCCTGGTGTTTGTCTGTGGCAGCTGGTGAGGTGTGCCTGGTGGTATTGGGAGTGAGGAGGATGTGTAGGTAGCAATATTTTATATCTAAATAACAGACAGGTTGAACAATCTGTTCCTCTTCACTTGTGGAACTTGGACATCTTGATTTCCTAGATTTCCCAACTTAACAAATACCTGCAGGAGAATGTTGGAGTCTCAAATTTTATACAAATATTGCCCTGATAAAATCCATAAAAATATTTTGTTTATTAGTTGTCAGTCCAAATGATTAATTAAATGAGTGGCAGATAATAAAATGACTTGAATTTAAGATGTTGAGTTTCTTGAAGGGAGAACTTCTCTCTCTTCATCTGTGTTTCCCGTCTTGGTAAATGGCAGATCTGCCCACATGCAAATCTGTTTAGTCATTTAACTGAACTAAGCTGTGTCTCCCAGGAACAATGCCAGATGCATTCATGTGCAGCCCGTGGTTCTTTACTTCTGGTTTCTGTTAACACTGCCCAGTTCAAGCTAAACTTGCCACATTCCACTCTCTCCACTCCTCTACCCTAAAACTTAAACTTTAGGTTAGTCTAAATTTTTTCCAATCTTCAAATTTGCCGCATAACCTCACACATGAGACTTTGCACAACATCTCTATCTGGAATCATTTCCACAGCCTTATATTTCCCTGATTGGCCACTACTCCTCAGCTAACATGGTATTTTCTCTGTAAAGTATAAACAAGTAAAAAAGCCATAATGACTCTTCCTGTATCCCCTCACAGCATACAAGTCACTCCTGTCTTGATGCTCATTACTCCGTGTTACAGCTTTCTTTCTGTCTTACTCTCTCTACTTTAAAAGAGAGGAAGTATGCTGGAAACAAATAGTAAGTACTCAATAGTCGCTTGCTGAAAAGCAAAGTAAATAAACTGCTTATTCCTGTATATCTAGTGCTTATTTTTAAACCTGACAGAAAATTGTCAATCAATGTTTTAGAATTAATAAACAAGCATAATTATATTTGGAGATTTACATTTTTGCTAGCAAAAGACAAGTTTTCTGCCTCTGAACTCAACAGTATTTTCCAAATATATGCAATTATATTAATCAGTATTTATATTTATTTATATATGTAAAATACTTAGACATGTCTTATTTCTGAGAGCGAGTATAGTGTGACTAATCTTTTTAATACATCAAGGTATTTGTCATCATGGAAGTACCATAGTGTGATAATACATTGGTACAAAATTACTTTCAATGGCAAAAACTGCAATTACTTGTGTACCAACCTAATAGATGCTATGAATAACTTTAGGAAAATACCAAGTAAAAAGTATTAGGATTTCTTAACAGCTTGTCCAAGGAGTCATTTTATCTTGCTTTTCTGAATGTATTCGTTAAATACACACCAGGAGGAATAAATTAGCAAACATCTACATAGTCAGAAGTCAGAGTCTAATTTACTGTGAATTCCAGTTTAGAGAACTTGCTTCAAACTGGGCAAATGACGGAACAGAAGAAGAAAATTATAGTTTTGAGGAAGGCTTGATAAGTCTGACTGAGCTGCCTCTAAATGAAACCAATCATTCTATTGAATGAGTATAATTTTAACATTTCTTTTGCTTAATTTCGATACCTTTTTTCCTACATAGGCAACAGTTTGGCTGTTACATAACTATACAATGTTATAGTTATTACAAACAGAATAATTATATGTGTAATATAAACAATATTTGTCCAGTGATACTAAAAGTTGTTTAAACATTTAATCAGCTATCATTGGTCAAAATTTTCCAAAATGACTGAGAAATATTGGTGCCAAAAAAAAAAGTGTGCTTATAAAGTATTGATAATATTAAGAGAAGATATTAGCATTTATAGAGCATCTGCTATATTCTGGGCATTGCAATTTACATTTATTACCCTTAATCATTTCAACTATATAAACTATACAAACATATACAAAAAACAACAATTATAAACATATATGTAACAATTACAAACATATATACACCTAACAACAGAACCACAACATAAATAAAGCAGAAGACTGACAGAATTAAAGGAAGAAGCAAACAATAATGATTGGGAACTTTAATACCACACTTGCAATAATAATCAGAAGAACAGAAAATGAAGAAAATGTATTGTCAAAAGTATTTACAGTAGCCAACCATAACCTGCTAAAAAAAAATAATCAACATAAAAAATATACTCAAATCACCAGAAATATATATTTAAAGCTAAAAAAATAACAAAAACATTTAAATAATATATACATAATAGAATAATTAATTTTTAAAATCTTTACATGCTTGACAAATAAAAATATAAATATTTTTCAAGAGTCACAGAAGAGACATATGGAATATAAAAGAAATTTTGGACAAGAAAACTAAATGAAAGGTGAGCAGAAAAGTGAATTAAAATTTTCTTTTCTGAATTAAATATATTTTTAAATTTAAAATTAGGGTTAAAATGGAAAAGAGTAAAATTCTGGAAATGCATAAAATGACCAAAGGAAATAAAATGTAAAAAAAAGGTTAAGCTGTTGAAAAAAGTGGTAGTTATAAAAAGGAGATAAACAATACTTACCCTACATCAATTCGGAAAGAGATGCAAGCAAACAGAGAAATCTGTGTAGACATATAATACACAAAATAATTTCTGAAATAAAATAGTACCCACATTTGCAAACAAAAGAGTATATTATGTCTCAGAAAATTTTGACAAATAATAATCAATATTAAATTTCTCCTGGTGAAGTTACTGATTATAAAAATAATTCTACTGCTAACAAGGCAATGTTTTCATCATCTGCAAGATAGAAAATGAATCTGAAATCAGTCTGATTTACAGTAACATTCATTAATTAAAGGACTTAGAGATGTCTATAACATTGGTAGCTTTTCAGTGTTGAGTCTTCTAATTCACACAGTATGTGTCTTTTCATTTAGCTTTTAATTGATATATTTAACCAGCAATTTGTCCAGTTTTTAACATGCACATTCTTTATATGTTTTAATATTATGTCAAATTTCTAAAAATGTTGTATTTTGAAGCTATTTTTAAAAATGTTGTTGTTTTTTAATCTCCATTTTTAATTCTTTATATATAGAAACCCAATTGATATTTGTTTCCATTTATTATACAATTTTGCTAGAATTGCTTTCCTCCTTCTCTTCTTCCTCCTGCCCCCTCCTTCTCCTCCTACCCCTCCTTCCTATTCTTCCTCTTCCTCTTTTTCTTGTTCTTCTATCTTCTTTCCTCCTCCCCCACCCCTCCCCTTTCTTCTTCTTTCTCTTCCTTCTCCTCCTCTTCTTCTTCCTCTTCTTCTTTACATATTAGTTGAAATTCCATGTAAAGAGTCATGTTATCTGTAAACAGGAATAAGTTTATATCCTCCTTTTAAAAATTATATATTTTTTCTTGCCTTATTGCATTCGCTAGTATTTTCATTAAAATGCTGAATAGGGGCAGTGAGAGTGAAATGGTTGCCTGGTTCTTAGACTTAGGGGAAAAGCATTCAAGTTTGAAATTAGGTATAATGTTATCTCTATGATTTTTGTATAATAACTTTTATCAGGTTAAGGAAGTCTTCTTCTATTCCTACTTAGGATAGGATTTTCTGATTTGGTGTTGAACCTTCCTCGGTGCTTTTTCTGTATCAGTTCATATAATCATGTTATTTTCTTTTTCAAGTTGTTTTTATAATGGATTATACTAATTGATTTAAAAATATTGAAGTAGCTTTGAATTATCAGGATAAAGTCCATTTGATCATGGTACAGTATTTGTTTTACATAGAATTATAATTGATTTCCTAATTTTATATTAAAGGATTATTCATTAAAAATATTGTTTTTCTTTTCTTGTACTGTTTTTCATTTGGTTTTGGTTGAATGCTAATGCTAATATACAATGTCTGTGGGTGTTTTCTTCATCCTGTCCTACAAATAGATTGTGTAGAATTGACATTATTTCTTCTTAAAACATTTGGTAGAATTCACCATTGAGACAATCTTGACCTAGATAATTGGAGGATAGTTTAAAT
>PVKV010003037.1:41220-153190 GCA_004027835.1 Alouatta palliata
AAAGGACCAGCTTTTGGTTTGTTCAATTTTCTCTGTTTTTTCTTCTATGATCTCTATTATTTTCTTCCATCTAAGTTACTTAGTTTTATTTTGCTAATCTTTCTCTAGTTTTCTAAGGTAGAAGCATAGATTATTGATTTGAGTCTTCTCTTCTCACATGGACATATATTGTAAAGTTGCACTGTTTTAATTCCATTTTATAAATTATATGTTTTATTTTAATTTGTGTTCATTTCAAAGTATTTTTAAAGATTTTTCAGTTTTAATACATAGAAGCAAGCTGGCTTCACTCCCTGCCACAGAAAATAAATAAATCAATAGACAGTGCTGATATTATCACCAGAAATATCCCAAAAGTTACATGAGGATGAGACAGTTCCCAGGACCACAAAGAAATTAAAATATTCTGAGCAGATTAAAAGAATATAGGACTTCCCTGTCTGCAGTGTCTCCTTCCCTGACTCTTCAACCAACTCATGATTTTTATATTGGAAAAGTAAGATTGAGGTGGACAAACATCTTCCCCACAGTCTTGGATTTCCTAGCAGGAGACCTGTCTCTGCCTCAGTGCAACAGAGGTATTGTGAGTGCCTGAAGGGAGAAGCATCTCTGAGGACAGGAACAGACAAAGGGGAAAGACAGAACTACCATTCCCACTCCTGAAAAATTTGTTCTCTAACTCAGTAAAAAGAGAGGCCAAATTGCAGTGATTTTTTTCAATAGCACCACACTATAGGAGAAATGTTCTGCTGAGCTCCAGTGAGCACAAACCTCCAGCCTGCCTTCTTATACTTCTAGGATATCCCTTTGGGGACCTCTTCCATTCAGAACAGTCATCTCTCTGATAATTTACTAGAGACAAGACAAACCTGGGATGAAGACACCACCTAGTGCTAAAAAAAAAGGCAAGAACCTAATGGGAGGGAAAAATTAACTGGTAAATTGTAAGGAATCTCTCAACAGGTATATCCAATCAAAAGCAAAGGCAAGCTGGACGAAGAAGACTAAAAGTAAATAATTAATTATTCAATGAAAATACACAGAAGTATACTCACAAGACACAACAGTAAACGGAGAACCATGACTTTCTTAGACAAATCAGGGAACAGATGATTAAAACTAAGAAGATAATGATATGTGAGCTCTCTGAGCAATTCAAAATAGTAGTTTTAAAGAAACTCAGTGATCACCAAGATAACACAGAAGTACTTCAGAAATGTATCTGAGAAAACTGACAAAAAGATTGAAATAGTTTTAATAATCAAAGAGAGATCTTGGAACTGAGAAATACATATACTGAACTGAAAATTCATTAGAAACTCTCAACAGCAGAATGGAGCATGCATAGGAGAGAAATAGAAAACAAAAAGACAAACTATTTTAAAAGAAACAGAGAAGAAAATAAAAAAAGAATGTAAAAGAATGAAGATAATCCATAAGATATAAAAATTACCTCATAGAAAACAAATCTAAACATTATTAGTCTTCAAGAGATACTTGAGCAAAACTGAGGTTTAGAAAGCTTATTTAAAGAAATATTAACAATAAACATTCCAAAATTAGAGATCTAAGTATATAGGTGCAGGGAGGCCAGAGAACACCAAAAAATTCCAACCCTAAGAACATTCCTCCAAGGCATATAATAAACAAACTTGAAAGTCAAGGACAAAGAGAGGAACATAAGAGCAGCAGAATAAAGAAGCAAAAAATATTCAAAGGCGCTCTAGCAAAAGAAATCATACATACCAGAGGACAGTAGGAAGACATATTTAAAGCCCTAAAAAAAAGAAATTGCCCTCAAAGAATACTGTGCTCAGCAAACCATTCGTCAAACATAAAAAAGAGATGAGGTATTTTCAAACAACAACAACAACAGAAAAAAAGTGATAATTCACCATGACCATACTTTTCTTACAAGGAATACTAAAGGAAGTTCTTCACTAAGAAAAAAAAAAAAAAAGAAAAGAAAGAAAGAAAGAAAGAAGGAAAAGAAAAACACTAACATGCAAAAAGAAAATATCCAAAGATATAAAATTCATTGGTAAATGTACATACATAGACAAGCCCAGAAACCTCTAATATTGTAATGGTGGTGTGCAATCTGTTCATAACTCTGGGATAAAGTCTAGAAAAAAAATCTATAAAAATAATAGCTATAGCAACCTGATAAGAGATAATCAATATACATTTATAAATTGAGAAACCTAAAGCTTAAAATGTGGGGGATGAACAGCCACAATGTGGAGTCAACCCAACTGCCCATGGATTATGATTGTCACTCTATGTATATGTAATATGTAATATGTAATCAATAGATGAATGGATACAGAAAATGTGGTATATATACATACGGAATATTATTCAGCTATAAAATATTTTAAAATCCCCTTATTACAGCAACATGGATGGAACTGGAAGTCCTTATATAAAGTGAAATAAGCCAAGCGCAGAAAGACAAATACCACATTATTACTCATGTGTGAGAGCTAAACAAGTGAATCTCATGGAAATAGAGTAGATTGGTGTTTGCCAGGGGTCAAGAAGGGTAGGGAGGAGAAGGGATAAAGAGAGGTCAATTAATGGCTACAAATACACAGTTAGAAGAAATAAGACCTGGTGTTTGATGGATCAAGAGGGTAAATATCGTTCATAAAATCTTTTGTACATTACAAAGTGGAGAATAATTTGAATATTTCTAGAATAAAGAAAAGATAAATATTGAAGGTGATGAATACCTCAATTACCTTGATTTGGATGTTTACACATTACATGAGTGTGTCTGAATCATCACATGTAGCTCCAAAAATATGTATATATCAATAAAAAAATTTAAAAACTTAACAGAAACAAAAAAATTACTTTCCTTGAGATTTTCTCTTTTACTCATTGATTTTGTAAGAGGCTACTGTTTTACATCTACATGTGTGAAAGTTTTTAGGTTATCTTTCTGCTATTTATTTTTACTTTAATTCACTTATGGATATAAAACATGCTTTGTATTATTTCAATTGTTTGAAATTTGTTAGTTTGTTTTGTGATGCAAATGTGGCCTTTCTTGATGAATATTTCACATTCACTTGAAAAACGTTTGTGTTATCTTTTTGTTGGGTAGATTGTCCTATCACCATCAATTAAATCCAGTTTATTGATTTAGTTTAATTCTTCCATATGCTTGCTGCTTTTTGTCTGTTTCTTATACTGAAGATGAAATGTTAAAAGCTCAAATGTCACTCTGCTTGTGTTTGTTTCCCCCTTCAATTCCATCAGTTTTTTTTTCTTTTCATGCATTTTATGTTTCTATTATACTGTGGTGATAGGTATATAAACTTTAAACGTTAATTCTTTTGGGAAAATTAACTGTTTATGACAGTATAATTGACTTAGTTATCTGTAGTAGTTTACTTTGATGTCTAATTTGTCTGATATTAATATAGTCACCCTGATCTTAATTTCTTTTTCACATATTTTTAATTTTTTGACTTTTATCCCACCTTATCAGATTATTTGAAGTTAATTTCTTATAGGTAGCAAGTATTTGGATTATAACATCATAAAAATTGTTGTGACCAGATGACTTACATTTAATAAATGTATATTGATACATGTTCATTTGGGGCCATCATTTTTATATTCATTTTTTTACATTTTGTTTTTCATTTATCTGGGTCTTTTTTTCCTCCCTTTTTTGAATTATTTTAACTTTTTTGTTTTAAAATTCTATTCTACTTTTGCTATTGTGATTTTTTTGCTGTTTATTTTTGTATTTTGTTAGCATTTTGTCTACTGTTTACAATACATATGCATATTTTTCCCAGCCTACTTAGAATCAATATTTTACAATTTTAAGCACAGTGTAGAAACCTTGTTACCATATAGATCTCATTACCCTATATAATATATCACATGCTTTTTAGCTGTCTCATATATATTATATTTCTGTACATTGACAATCATATCAATGTTATTTTCTTCATATTTTTGTTTTCCATCACCAAACATGCTTTGGAAAATCAAATAGAAGAATAATGTATTGTATTTTCCAAAAGTTACTATTTTTGTTACTCTTTCCTTATTCTTGCCATCTAACTTTCTATTCTTACTCTTTTTTTCTGACTGCGAACAGTCTTCAGAAATTCTTATAATGATCTGCCATCATTATTGCTAAATTTGGGGAAACTTTTAGTTATTTTTTTCAAAAGAGTTTTTCATTTTTCCCTTTCCCCCTCCTTCTGAAACCCCAATGGCATAAAAGTCAAATCTTTTGCTATTGTCACACAGATTTTTAAAGCTGGTTTTATCTTTGAAATTGTTTTTCTCTGACATATCCATTAATCTATGAAGTCATCTAGTACATTCTCATTGTAATATTGCATTTTTCGATTTTTAAAAATTTCAATTCGTTCCTCTTAACAGCTTCTTTTAAAAGGTTTTTGTTTGTGCAGATGCATTCTTATTTATATTGTTACAGCCGTGCTCCAGTTACTCACTGGAGCACTTTTATAATTGCTTTAAAGTCTTTGATTGATAATTCCAACATTTTTGCCATTTCATCACTGGAGATTGACACTTGAAAATATTTATACAAGTTGACAATCATTTTATGTGATTCTTTCTATGCTGAGCACCTTTAAATTTTATCCTGTATATTTTGCATATTATCTTATAAATCTATGGGTCTTGGTTAGTGTTGGTATTTTTTATTTGGTAGGCAACCAACTGGCCTAGGTTCAGCAACAATTTTTAACCCACTATCTGCAGGTTATGACTCCACGATTGAGCTCAGTTTTTAAAGCCTTTTCTGTGCAACTCAAATCTTTTCCATGGGTGCATCACCCCAGTTCAATCTGGGACACGGCGAGATGTCTGCCCTTTAGCTCAGTTCTTAGGGTCTTTGGCATGCTAACTATGCGTGCAGACTCTGCATGACCAGTTCAGAAATGCGCCAGTAGCCGATCAACGACTTCATGGGGTTGCAGTCATGAGCTCCTCCACCTCTTTGATGTCCAAGTACTCTCCAATTTCCTGAGGCTCCACTTTCTGCTCTTTCAACCCCAAACCTGAGGTTTCAGTTATCCTTCTCTGCCATACTCCCTACAACTACACTCACACATAGCTCCACACAGTGGGAAGACAGAGGCAAGGTAAGCATCAGAGGACACCCCACTCTCCTGAACCCCACATCTTCTGACTGGAGAGTTTCACATGCCACACACATCACGGCAGGGTCCCTGCCAAAGGCCACTCACTTCCTCACTCTCTATACCCATAAGGTTCCTCCTGTGACTCTCCAAGGATGCTTACTTCCGGATTTCAAGATGCCTTGATCCCAGGCTGGAAAACTAGGAAGAAAAGCAGAGCATTAAACCTGTACCCAGCTTGATAGTATTTTGCATCCTGTTATTCTTCAATCCACCTGCTGCTATTTACTTTATAGAGTCTTCGTGTAACTGTTTCAGGAATTCCTTCCAAGTTTATCCATAAATTCAGTGGAAAAGTCTGGGTGACGTGGACCTACCCCTTTTTCTCAGAACCAGAATTCTAAACATCACTTTGGAGAAGTATTTTCTAATTTGTGGATGCTAAGTATGCATGTCCTGTGTCAAACACAAAATTAGCAAGTTAGAGTGACTGCAACTAACCTGTAAAAAATTCCATGTAGCTACAAAGTCAAAATCATTGTTCAACAAAATTTTGCTCACATGGGCATACTATAGGACATTGTAAGTCGAGTCTTATTCCTGTAGCTAGAAACGAGAACACTAAATAGCTCTGCTTAGTCCAAATTCTCATAAAAATGAAGCCATTAACAGAGACATTTAAATCATATTCTTAGTTTTACTTAGTGTCACTTTTCAAAAATTTCTACAGCATTTTTTCACACTTTTATTTCTTGTTATCTCTTTATATAAAATCATACATGATGAATACCTAAATACCTTAGAGATCTTGGTTCCATGAAAATATTTTCATTTCCTACAGAATCTACTTTCTTCATTTAATTAGAAAATACAAACTTTATACATATTGTCACTATTTTCTTGACTTCCAGGAAATATACTGCTGAAATTAGAACTAACTTAAAACACATAATAACTTAATCTGATTTATGATTTTAGTATTGGCACCCTCCACTTATATAAATATAATGTAAAATGACATAATTAAATTTACATTGTTATATACTAATGTATGTACATTTAATTTTTCCGAAGTCCGTTTAAAAAGTTCTACTAAATATACACAGTAAGATATAGATAAAAATAAAGCTGCCGGGAAATTTCCATTTTCCAATTTTTACACACAACTGTACAATGAACCAAAAAAGATCCATTCAAATGCAGACATTGCATATTTACTTATAACTTCTTTTCTCATGAAAATTTCAATTCAACATTTTTATCTATATTTTTTATTTAGTCTCAAATTTTGCATATATTAACATCTAAACCCACTATACTTTCCTTTCTTGAGACAGGTTCTCACTGCTACTCAGGCTGAAGTGCAGTGATGCAATTTGGCTCACTATAAAACCTTGAATTTCTGATCTCTGGCGCTTCTCCTGCCTCCCTGAGTAGCTGGGACTACAGGTCAAGGCAGTATGCCTGCCTAACTTTTTTATTTTTTGCAGCAACCAGAGTATCTCTATGTTGCCCAGGCTGGTCTCAAAGTCCTGGCCTCAAGCAATCCTCCCACCTCCACCTCTGAAAGAGCTGAGATTACAGATGTCAGCCACTGCACTCAGCCTTCATTATACTTTTTATCACACTACTTGTTTATTTAAAAGCTGAAACATGACCCCTCACAATTCATACAGTCATGCAGTCTCCTTGAGAATACATATACCATTTTGGAAAAGCATAAAAAAAATCCAAAGAGCTCCTAATTAGTCCCCTAGAGAATCATTAGAATAAATAAAAGTATAGAAATTTAATCTCACAGGTACCATTTAACAGAATCCTAATAAAATGTTACATATTTTTCAATACTATTGTAAAGTGAACACAGATGAGTTATTTGCCTTATAATCAGGGGATCAGCATGAGCAGGATGTTTAAATAAACATTACATCAAAATGAATTGCATTCACACAGGGTGACTACCCCAACTCTATTCTGATTATATTTACTTTTCCCCTCTCTTTGGGCCTTATTTGTGAAATTTCTGCCCAGTACAATGATGCATTTCCACTTTTATTTTTAAAAGCAAAGTCCAGCTTAAGTGATCTGCAGTGGAAATTTGATAATCAATTCTTTACATATTAAACATATTCTCCAGCAAAGTCTCTCATGGCAAGCAATCAATCTCTAAAATGCCAGGTTCCATTTCTACAATTTCCTTTAACATAGAGACTATTTATGAGAACTAGAGAGGGAACTCTGGGAATGTGGATGTGTGTGCTGTGTGAGATTGGTGGAAGGGACTGAGGTTGCTGAAATGGTGTCAATGATTGGTCCACTGCATGGACTTCCTTTATCAGTGGAGATATGCTGCTGTCTAAATTGATCAGCGGTTTCCATGACAGCCAATCTAGATAATTTGTGTCTTTCACAGCAGGGATTTTAGGGATCAAATTATTTTAAAAATTACCTAGTTTCCTATTCCAAATTTATCACCTCACATACTCGTAGTTATAAAGTGGAGATTGTGTCTTTATGAAAAAATATGAAAAATGCTTTCCCACAGAAATATTAGCATGTCAAATTTTATGCACACGTACTCCTCGGAGGATTTTTTTTCAAACCACGTCTACACAGAATTGAATTTTAAAGTGAGTATTTGGTTGTTGAAGATTTTTACAAAGGTAGACAATGTTTATTACTTGTAAAGAGAATAAACAGGCAAATTATACAGAAATGTTGAAATGGAAAACATTTTAATATTTTTGACATTTCCTTATACATTCCCATGGCAATTTTATGATTCATTGTCCCTGTGCATGAGATCAAATCAGCCTGCTTCCAACTCATCTAAACTCCTATGAGCTGTAGTTCATTATGTTATTCAGAAATATAATCACATAGTTAATTAGAGTATTAGGTGGTCACATGGGCTTCACAATTCTAAATATTATAACTATTTCTAAATATTTTGTGTCATCTATTACATTTAGGACATATAGGACATGTATTCTGCAAAATAATTTACAAGGAGGTGATCTAAGACAAAATACTGCACCTTGAACATATGTCTTACCAGGAGTTCTTCTACATAGTATGAGTCAAAGTTTTGTTAAAACAACAATTTGCATGTTTCAGAACAAGACTGGAAAACTGTGGGAAGAACAATCTGGCTACTGTTGCATTTGTATGTGTGGTCTTATAACCTGCAGGAGACTATTCATGTGCCCACGTTTCTTATTAGATCTCAGACTTTTGGCAAAAGAGAAAGGTGCATTTGAATGGAGTTTTCTGTGTGTCACTCAGATTTTCTTCAATATCTGATATCTGGTGTCATGCCTGAGTTCTAGAGCAAGAAAATTCCAAGGAGTCCGAAAGAGCATACGAAAACACAAACAACAAACATATAGATAAAAAGCCAACAAAACAATAAAATAAAAAAATCTGGATGTAAAAAAAGAAGCAAAAAGAACAGATGGAAGATATATTTAAAAATAGGAATATGGTAGATTTAAATTTAACTACATTAACTATGACACTAATGTAATGGGAATAAATACATCAACTAAAAGACGTGGTCATTTAAATAACAAAGACAGACTCCACGCATGCTCCTCAGCAGAAATGCACTACAGTATCAACATACAAATAGGTTAAACAAATCAGATGACAAAAGATGTAAAACACTAACAGCCCTCATAAAAGAAAGCCAAAATGGTAATGCAAATATTTGACAAAATCCTTTTCAGAGAAAATAATTTTTCAGAGATATAGAATCAGATTTTATAATGATAAACATGCCAATTCATTAAGAGAATATAATATTTCTAAACATTTATGAACCTAATAACAGACCTTCAAAATCCATGAAGCAAAAATCCAGTGCAACTACAAGAAGAAATGGATAAGTTCAAACTTATTGTCAAAGATTTCTGTACCTTCTCTCAATTATTGATAGAACATTTAGTCAGAAAATCAGTAAAAATATAGATGGCTAAAATAACTCTGCCAACTAACTTGATCTAATGTCATAGGATATCCCACTTAATAATATCAAAACATAAACACCCTTTTCATGTTCAGGTGAGACAGTTAGGAACCTAGATGATTTCCTCAGCTATAAAATAACTCAATTAATTTAAAAGGATTCAATTCATACAAAAGATGGTCTCTTAGCACATTTGATTACATCTGAATTCAATAACAAAATGCAATCTGGTGATCCTCAAAGTTTGGAAAATAAATAACACACTGCTAAATGACCTCATGGGATAACCAAAAACAAAACAAAACAAAAAAAACAAAAAACAAAAAAAAAGGAACTATTAGAAAGTATTCTGAATTGAATAAAAGTGAAAACATAATGTATCACCATTTGTGGCATGCTGCTAAGGCAATATTTAGAGGGATATTTATAATAGCAAATGGCTACTTTAGGATATAAGAAACATAACAAATCTCATGTGTCATCTGAAAAACCTCGAAAAAGACAACTCAAGTTAAACCAAAAACAAGTGAAATAAAGAAAATATAATAATAAAGGTTACATCAGAAATCAACAAGGTTGAAAACAGGAAAGCAAAACAGAAAATCAATGAAAAACTTTGACTCATTGAAATGATCATTGTAATTAGAAAACTTGTAGCAAGACTGACATGGAAAGAGGAAGAAAAAAACACATCACCAGTATCAGGAAGTGAAGAATGATGTCAATGCTTATTATTTAAACAAAGAATAAACAAGTGATATGAACAATTTGTTTTTCCATTTAACAACTTGAATGAAATGAACAATTTAAAAAAACGAGTAAAATTTGCTCAAAAAATAGAAAAATGATTAACCCATATCTATTAAATAAATTGATTTGAATGTGTACTTTTAAAACTTCCCATGAAGAAAACTATATGCACACATGACATCAATGCTAATTTGATCAGTACTTCAGGATGAAATAATATCAATCTGTAAATACTTCCAGAAAGTTAAAGAAGTAGGAATACTTCTCCATACATTCTATAAGGTCAGTATTAACCCTAACACAAAAACAGCCAAAGAAAAAGTACAAAAAGGGAAACAAACAAAATAAAATTAGAAACCAGAATTCCTCATGGGCAAAAATATAATAATTATAAACTAAACTTGAGCAAATCAAGCTTATAAATAACAATTTTATAAATAACAAAATAATAAATAAAATAATAAAACATCATTACTAAGTGGAATTTATTCCTGGAATGCATGGTTGGTTTCCCATTCTCAAATCACTGAATAAAATCCATTACATTCACAAACTGAAAAAGAAAAAAAATTCACCCACAATGCTCTCTTTAGACACAGAACAAATAAAGTAATAAAATCCAATATCTATTCCAGATAAACTCTCAGCACTGGAAATAGATGGGAACTTCTTCAACTTGATAGACAGCACTTATTAAAATCTTATAGCTAACCAGATATATAATGTTCTAAAGCTAAATGTTTCCCCCAAGATCAGGAGCAACCAAGAATATTCTGTATCACCACGTCTATTCAAAACACTGTACTGGAGGTTGTATATAGCACGAACAATAAAGCAAGAAGAAAAGGAATACAGATTTAAAAAGTAAAACTCTCTTTCTTGAAGATAACCCTAATTATCTGTTTAAAATCAAATCGTCCATGATTGGTAGAACTAGGACTCTCATCCAGGTCTATCGGACTATGCAGGCCATTCAGTCATACAACAGCGATACAGTGTCACTGAAATAGTACACTTCACTAAAATTGGATAATTAAAATACGTAAGTGTAATGATGTGATCCACTTAAGTATAAAAGACAATGTAGTTGTTTAAAAAGATATAAGAAAAGACTATATCTATGAAATATTTAGCTAAATAAAGGTTGATATTCATTCGCCCAGTTTAAATGTAGAGCAATTTGTAATAAAACGACTTCACTTTGACTTAATTTTTAAACAGTCTTTTAAAAAATTAAGGCATAGTTAGCTTTAACATATAAAGAGATTGGAAGCAATCACTCTATTATAAGAAGCAAAAACCCGGAACAAACTGAAAAATGATACGTTTTCTTGAACTCATGAGAGAAATGAGATCAGAGTAGATAGTGTATTAGTCCATTTTTACACTACTCTAAAGAACTGCCCAAGACTGGGTAATTTATAAAGGAAAGAGTTTTAATTGACTTACAGTTTCACATGGCTGGGGAGGCCTCAGGAAACTCACAATCATGGTGTAAGGTGAAGAGGAAGCAAGTTACCTTCTTCACAAAGCTGCAGAAGGGAGAATGAATGCAGCAGAAACTACCAAACACATAAAACCATCAGACCTCATGAGAACTCACTCACTATCACAAGAACAGCATGAGGAAACCACCCCATGATTCAATTACTTCCACCTGGTCTCTCCCTAGACATATGGGAATTATGGAGATTATATTTCAAGAAGAGATTTTGGGTAGGGACACAGCTAAACCGTACAAGACAGTAACCCTGAAATCTGGACAGATGTAAATACAGAGAATCCCAGCCAAGAGTAGCTGATCAGATGCAGAAGTTGCTGAAGCCATAAACTGGTGGGAACATTGCCATGTTCACTGTGAAGTTTCTGGAGGCTGAGTGTGGACTCACTTGAGAGTGGAGGCTCCTAGGGGGCTAGTCTTAAAAGTACATGCATACTTTCATGGATTTTACTTCCAGGAATCCTACCAAGTTCTCCTGGTAAAAGAATAAGAAGAACCCTATCCTGTTTCTGGCAAGAAGAGAAAAAAGTAAATGTTCTGAAATGCTCCTAGAGCGTTATCTCTAATGATGGCACACTGTCCAAGGAAAAGGCATTGCCAGATACTTGCAAACCTAGGGAAGTGCAGTTATCCAGCTCCAGCCTTTCTGTCTCAGCAAAGCAGAAGTGGGAGACTTTAAGAATAACTTCTGAAGTTCACAGCACAGGGACATGAGAAGCTAACAGGCAGAGATTTAATTTTAAGATAGCAACATACTTCAATCACCCCCACTTCTGCCCCTCTGCGAACACAAACCTTAATACCAGGTCAACAAGGAACCAATAAAATCAGGTGTATTATCAATAAAATCAAGTGGAAAGAGGTGTAAGACATGTACACTATTTAAGAAAGAATTCTCAGAGAACCTTGAAGCAAGAGTGGAGACAAAAACAAGGAAAGAAGAGGAAACTGTTGCCTGAGCACCTACAGCTGTCATAAGCATTAAGCACAGCCCAATTTCTAGCCAGATTACCGTACAGTCTCACTCTAAAGGCCTATTTACCTTAGTTCTTATGACCCGATACAACACATGTCTGCATTTCAACAGAAAAACAATCAAACAAACACAAATTTAATGTATGCTAAAAGGCAAGAAAAAACACACTTTAAGAGACAAAGCAAACATCAAGATTTTAGATTATCCATGTGTAGTGAAGAAACTGACCTTGTGCAAAGAGAGAGCTGGACTTTTTCTCCAGTAGCTGGGAGCTTTGGAAACTTGTAAATCATTGGGATTTCTGAGTGAGAGGATTGTCATTGTTTCTCATGGAAGGCTCCTCAGAGCATAGACTGTACCAACAGTGAGACTCAGGTTGGGTCCCTCAGATCATGTAGTATGAGTTTGACCTTTGGGAGATGATGGGTGAAAAGCCACATTGGCAATGCTCCATGCCTATGTGTAGTGTCACATGAAGATAGCAGGGAGGGAGAGAGTATGTCCTGAAGACAATGAAAGCCTTGCACTAGGGACACTCCTGGGCTCTACCCTATGCATTTCTTCCTTTGCCTTGTTTAAATTTCTGTCTCTGCCCTATAGTAAACTTTTCTGTGAGTGTAATAGCTTTCAATGAATTCTGTGAGTCTTTCTAATAAACCATTGCAGTGGAAGATGATTTGAGGAAACCTCTAACATTGCAGCTCATGTTCACAGTGAGAGTAGTCTCCTATGGACTCTTTCCTCTCAGTCGGGAGTTGGACCCTTACTCTTTGCAGCTGTTAGAAATATTGGTCAGTGCTGGCTTTCTGGAAGACTATGCCCTTAGCTGAACAGTCTGGACAACTCTGGGTAATCAGATACGGAATGTGAATATCACTATGATAAATATTTTAAGAGTTAATGGAAAAAATAGACAACATCCAACAACAGACAGACAAGGTACCTGCATAACACATGAATTGAAATAGTGTTAACTGGATGTATACATTGTTTAGATAGAAATTTATTATCTATCTGCCTATCTATCTATCATCTATCTATCTATCTATCTATCATCTATCTATCATCAATCTAGCTCATCTATCGGGGAAACACTAGCATAGTTTTGTAAGGAAGTAAAATTGACATACTGAGAGAGGACAAATAATTAAATCATATAAAATGTTGAATTAAAAGGGAAACAAAGAACAGTTGCAACAAATTGAATACAATTAAATAATGGTAGCTATTACTCCAACTACTGTATACCAATAATCATTTTAAGTAGGAATGGTCTAAATATACCAATTAAAAACAGAGATTATTAGAATAGCTATAAAATACTTCATCCAGCTCTACATTATCTGTGAGAAATTAATTTTAAATATAAAGACATAGATAGATTAAAGGGAAAGAGTAGGGAAAAAAATATATATATATGTGTGTTATACCAAATCTAATCATAAGAATACTGGAGTATCCATACTAACTTCAGATAAAATAGATTGTATAACATCAAAGAATACAGGAATAAAGAACATTAAATAATGACTAATAATTCTCCAATAAGATATTTCAATCCTTAGTTTATACACACCTAAAAAAAAGAGAATCAAATAATGTGAGACAGAAATGATACCTGCTAGAAGAAATGGATGAATTCACTTTTACATTTGAAGACTTTAACACTCTCTTTCAGTAATTAATACCTGCAGTGGTCAGAAAATCCATAAGAGTTTAGTTGAACCAACAACATTCTTAATCAACTTGATGTAATTGGCATACACACACTTCATCCAAGGAGGGCAGAATGGACTTTCTGCTCAAGCTCACATGGAACATTTACCACCAACACTAACCCTGTAAAACACATGATAAAAATTTTATAGGAATAGAAATTATACAAAATAATAAATTTTTGAAATTAATCTGGAAATCAGCAACAGAAAGATAATTAGTAAATCCCGAATACTAGATGGTTAAACAAAGTTACTTCTAAATACACATATGTCAGAGAAAAAGTCTCTTGTTTTTTAATTGAACCTCAATAAAAATAACACAAAAAATTGTATTCAGTGAAAATAATTATTACAGTAAAATTTATAGCACTGAATGTACATATTGGAAAAATATCAGATGATTAATAATCTTAGCTTCTGTCTTGGGAAACTGGAGAAAAAAGACCAATTAAAGGCTAAAGCAAGAGAAAACAAGAAATAATAAAATTTAGTAAATAAATCAGTAGAACTAGGAACAGGAAATGGAGGAAAATCAATGAAACCAAAAACTTGTTTTTTTGAAAAACCAATCAAATAGATAGACCTCCAGAAGCTAACCAATAAAAAAAAAGATACTATAAATTTCTAATATCAGAAAAGTAAAAAGAGACTATCACTAATGATTTCTTAGATATGAAAAAGATAACATAATATTATGAATAACACAATGCAAAAAAATTTGATAAATTCAATGAAATAGATCTTTACAACAAATGGCACTAGAATAATTGGATGCTTATATGCATCCCCTGACTCCACAAAACTAGATCCAAACCTTACATCTTTCACAAAATCAACTCAATCATATACCTGTATATAAAATGAAACTTCTAGGATAAAAAAATAGACAATCTTAAATTGGTGATAACTTTAAGATACAATACCAAGAGCACAACATAATCCATAAAAGAAAATACTGATAAATTGGACTTCAATAAAACTTAAAAAAAAAGAAAACACTCCTGCTCTGTGAAATAAAATATTAAGAGAAAAAAATAATAATGATAAGCCACAGACTGGGAGAGAATATTTGCAAAAACGGTGTGACTAAGGATTAATATTCAAAATACAGCTGACCCTTGAAGAACACAGATTTGAGCTATACTGGTTCATTTGTATAAAATGTTTTTCAAAAAGTGTTTTGGAAAATTGGTTAGAGATTTGTGACAATTTGAAATAAACTACCAGGTGAACAATGTAACTTAGAAATATTGACAAAAATTAAGACAAATTTAATAATGTAATGAATACAAAAAATATATAAAAATACTAGTCTGTGTTATCATTTACTACCAAAGAATGTATGCAAATCTATTATTCAGTTAAACTTTATCAAAATGTACACATAGAAACACAGATTGTACATGATACCATTAACTGTCAAAAGAAATGTAAAGACGCCATGTTAAATGTTAAATGCATAGAAGTATAGTATACACTGTACTGCTGTCATCATTTCACAGTCACTTCCTGTTGGTACCATGATGAGCACATATCATGTATCTGCTTAAAACGTCTTGTAACACTCATCTTCTGCTCATGAGTAATTCATCTCTCCAGTAAATTGCATATGGTAAAAAGTGATCTCTTGCAGTTTTTATATATATTTCATTATGTTTAATGCAACATCTTAAACCTAAATAACACCACGGGACCCATATGAAGTACCACATCTGATGCTAAAAATGCTCTGAGAGAGCAAAGTCAGGACATTACAAGATAAAGTTGAAGTGCTTGACATGAACCACAGATTGAGTTCTGAAGGTGTAGAGACAGAAATTTACAGTATCAATAAATACTGTGTAGTAATGTAAATGTATTTTTTCTTTTTTATGATTTTCTTTATAACATTTTCTTTCCTGTAGCTTACCTTACTGGAAGAATACAATATCTGATACATATGCAAATATGTTAATTGACTATTCTGTTGACAAGTCTATTAGT
This sequence comes from Alouatta palliata, assembly GCA_004027835.1. Lineage (NCBI taxonomy): Eukaryota > Metazoa > Chordata > Mammalia > Primates > Atelidae > Alouatta > Alouatta palliata. The sequence continues at coordinate 57,254 of PVKV010003037.1, forward strand.
TGTGGAGTTTTGGGGGAGCCAAAAGTTATACAGGGATTTTTGACAATGGAGGGAGTTGGCACCCCATCCCAGTTTTGTTCAAGGGTCAACTGCACCCAAAGAACTGTTAAAACGCAACAGTAAGAAAACAACAATCTAATTAAAAATAGACAAAACATGTAAACATGTATCTCACCAAAATACATACACATGTCAACTAAACATATGAAAATATGCTCAAGATATTTATAATTAGTGAATCAAAAGTTAAAAAGAAATCAAGGTATTTAGTAACTAAAATTTAAAAAAAAGAATCCTGATGAGGATGTGGAACAATATGACTTCTTAAATGAGGGTTACTGGTAGAAATGCAAAGTGGTACATCCAATTTGGAAGATTCTTGAACAGCGTTTTAAAAGCTAAACATGGTGTTTACTATGTTATTCAAAATTATGCTTTTAAGTATTTACCAATTGATTTGAAGACTTACGTTCACAAAAAATCTGAACACAAATGCTTATAGTGCTCTATTTCTGATTGGCCAAAACAGGAAGCAATCAAAGTGTCCTTCATTAAGTTAATGAATAAACAAACTTATTACATTCATACAATGGAATATTATTCACTGATTAAAAGAAACTATCAAGGAAAAATAAAAACAGACATATTTATCCTTGAACTTTATATTGTCAATGAAAGATGCCAGTCTGAAAAGGTTACATAATCTATGGCACAAATTATATGACATTCTGAAAAAGACTGTAGGCACAGTAAACTCATGAGTGGTACTCAGATGTTCAAGGTGAGAAAAGAAAAATAATAAATAGGTGAACACCATGGATTTTTCAAGAGGCAAAACTATTATATACATTTCTGTAATTGTGGATACATAACATACATTTGTCAAAATGTATAGAACTTTATGTAGTACAAAGAGTGAACCTCATTGTATACAAATTAAAATAAAAATAATTTAAGAATTTGAGGCATTCCAGGAAAAAATGCAGATTGTGATAAGAGAATCTAATGCTGTTATAAACACAGAAAACAATCTCAATGAAGGGGGTATCAGGGAAAGGTGCTGGCCTACATTACTTTGGAAATGAGTGGAGTGTATAAGAGTAGTAAAAAAACTATGACATGTCAGCTATGTATTCTAGTTGATAGAGTTGTTTCCCACAGGGTACTGGATAACAATTCCCATACTGCTGTGTCTGTATATTACTATACACTTATTGAACAGTTGAGTAAATGGATGGCAGATGATAAGAGCCAGATTTCTCACCATTGGAGTGGGAATTTATACATATACAAAGGAGGAGACTAGAAAGATACATGTGATAATAAAATAAAGATGGAGACACCAGTAATAACTCCAGTTTAGATTAATATAGTTATCCATGGAAACGTGTGTGTGTGTATGTGTGTATGTATGGATGTATGTACAGATTAGTTTATATATTTCTTTCTTTGTTTCCCCTAAACTAAATAAAACAACACTCCAGTAGCAATGAGCACACCTAGTATCCATATCTTGGCTTCTAATACCATTCTCCAATTAAAACAAAACAAAACAAACAAACAACAGAAAAATGAGACATTTGAAAACATGTCTGATTCTAGGACTGAGAAAAAAAAAAAAGATGTAAGATGAGCCTGAAACATCTAGTAGTGCCAGACAGTATGGCATGTTCAGAAAGAACAACAGCAACCACTTTGATGTAAGTCAAAGGAGCACAGGAACCCACTGAAAGTGCTACCACGAGAAAAAACTAGAACCATTTTAGCAAAAAACAAAGTATTGAATTACAATTCAAAGTATAAAATAGCATAATGCATACTGATATCAGTAGGACTTAATAGATACGTGGGAAAAAGAGGTAAGTCTCCCATGGAGAAGAATTGCAAATAACTGACACAGATAGTCTGTCCTGCATGAGGGAGAACATAACTCTTCACTTTTCAAGTGCAGATGACTCAAAGAGTCTTCCTTGCAAAGTAAGATGTGGAAAAGACAGTGGAGGGGAGAATTAGTAACTTTACAGTGAGAAAACCTGACAGGCACTATGTTAGCCAAGTGTTCAAAGTCAACATCAACAATCATGAATCATGCTGATCTTATGTGCCCTTCACGTGATGAAAATGACACTCTCTTTAATCTTCCTACCCAAGCCTCATTTACCCAATTACCCTAACCCCATTCTAACCATGAGTAAAATAACAGACAAATCCTAATTGAAAGAAATTCTATGCTGTATCTGACCTATATTTCCCACAACTGTGAAGGACATCAAAAATATGAAAAAGTGTGAGAAACTATCACAGCCAGAAGGAACATAAGGAGACACACTGACTAAATGCATTGTATCATGCTTAATGGAACCCTGGAAGAGAAAAAGGACATTAGGCGAAAACTGAAGACATCTGAGTAGGCTCTGGACTTTAGTTAACAACAATCTAACAATATTATTTCATTAATTATAGGAAATGTACCATAATGCAAGATGTTAATAAATGGAACACTCTTTGTGTGACTAAAAATGAGAACTCTCTGTTCTACTCTCTCAATTTTTCTGTAAATCTAAAGCCCTTCTAAAAATAAAACTTACTGAAGAAATGATTGTGAAACAGCCATGCTAAAGTACTTTGTGTGGCAGCTTATTTGACTTATGTCTCATTTATTCCAACTATGTCTCAGTTTCCTTTACTTTTAATTGTCAATAATTATTTCATAAGGCTGTTGGGAGGATCAAAATCTCATAGTGCAGGTCCTGCACAGAGCACAGGGCCAATAATTATTTCTATGCTTCCACGGCTAAAAATATTTCAGAGTTATGGTGTTAAAATTGCCATCAGAGCCATAGAGAAAAATCAGTTTCACAAACTACACTGAGATCAAGATTTTGAACCAAATGGTATTTTAAAAGGATGATTATATATTATATTTATTTGATTTATATGTTGATTTATTTTTATTATTTTCAAATATTAAATTTGCCATAATTAAAATTTATCAATGTATTTTAAAACAACGGCCTGGGAAAAATTGATAGGCATCTAAACCACTAAATGAGACATATTAATAAAATGTATTTTGGAGTCAGAAAGATCTGAATTCAAATAAAACTATGCTTCTTAGCATCTTGTACTTTTTGACTAAGTTATTTATCCTCTCTAAACCTCAGGGATTTTTGAAAATCTTAAAGATAATTTTTGCAGCATTTGTGTGAAAGGTAAATGCAATAGTGCTTATTAGGTAGTTAGCACAGTCCTTGGTACATGGTAAAACAATAATATGCTATCATTATTATTCTTTTGTTAGCTTACAGATCATATTTTTCCATTAATTTTTTAATGGAAACAATTAAAATTTTATTTTATTTTAAATAAAAAATATAAAAGAATTATATACTACAAATATGTTAACTGAAGTGAAGGGCTATGGCATGATTTTTAAAACAATTCCAAAGTAGATAATAATTATAAAACTAGAGCTGGACACAGGTTGTCTTTCTTCCAGACAGTGATCTATTACAACATAAAATTATTTATGTTTCCAAAATATTGGTAGAATAAATGCAGACAGAACATACCTTATTTCTTTTTTATATCTTCATGTTGTTTTGATAAAGAGCTTAGAGCTTATTTTATCTCACTTATGATACAGAAACCACACATACGGTTTCACCGTTACATACATTTTGGAATTAGTTTCCTGCAACTCGACTTCGCCATGAGTACATCTTGCTCTACAAACCCCCTTTTCTGATAAACTCCATGTCCAATGGAAAAGAATTGTCACCAATCAAATAGAAGTTTTTCTAAATTTTTAACAATTTAGAAATATTAACTCATATTTCAACATTCACCATCGAACATTCATCATTCATCAACACTAACAGATCAGAGTGCTCAAATTGCATTATATGCCATACTGTACCTGCATAATCCTGGTTAACTGATTTCACAACTTTTTCAACACAAATCTTAAAATATTTTATAGCAAAACATAACTATGCTTGATGTTACACAATTTAATAGGTCTTTGTAGAAAGTAAACAGGGTGATAAGTGGTTACATATGGTAGCCTATTCAAAACTAGAACTGCTTAATAACTCATCATCTTTGATGTCATTCACTTTGTTTTATAATGTGTATTCTTGCTAACAATGTGACTGGATCTTTTTTGGTTTCAGTATTTTCACTTAGGAATAGAGCTTTCATATTTCATAGACAAATCTAAGAAATAACTATATTGCTATCATGAAATCTTTTTCTTCCTTAGGGAAAGTCTCCCACCGCTGACTCAGCCATGTAATTCACTAAACATCAGTTGTCCAAGCACTGCTGGCTACAAATTATTTTTACATTGTATGTAAACTTGAAAATTTAAGCCAAAATGAGGGAGAGCGCCAGAGAGAGCAAGAGAGAGAGAAGATAATGTCTTCCAGATGACGGCTTTCTGGATGAAATCTGAAGCCTGAAGCAAGGGAAAATTTTCATTACCATTCAGATTACATGTCATTTTGATTCACACTCCCTAAGCAAGCTAATTTGGTCGGCAGCCAACCTTCTCGCGGTGTGATGACAACACAGCAAGCTTCACCGCCTTCCCTTCAGTGCTCATGATGCCTTGAGTGACAGCCATGGTCTCAGAGCTCCGCATGACACCTCACCCTGCTGCGCCCGCAATGTCAGAGCTGCTGCCGTCCCGGGCTCCTGCTCACGGTCCTGGCAAGGACAGCCTGTGACTTCAGGAACACATCAGCCACTGTCACCCCACCCACCTGCATACCTAGACACACGAAGGGGGCCCTGGTGCTCACCTCTCAACACTGCATGTTCTCAGGACAATGTCACCAGGATACAATAAATTGTGCTGGTAACTGGCTGCCTCTGAAGATCTCTACCCTTTCCCATCAGGGCACGGGGAACTCACCCATCTTTACCATGGACTCATCCAAACCATGAATTCTTTGTTGTGCTATAAGCTATTACATTAAGTTCAAATGTCAACCTTTTTAAAATTTATTTTTGTTTTAAATTTTCATTTACTCTGTTTTGGAAAATATCTTTTTCAATAGATGTATATTTTTCTAAAAAGGAAAAAAAAACTTGTTTGTTTTTTTATTTAAGCTAAGCAAACACACCCTTATCATTTCAAAGTCCTGCTGCCTGATAGTGTTTGGAGCTATGAGAAGAACACTGACCTTCATTTACGTTCTAGAAAGGAGTCTGTCAATGCATGTTTGGGATGGGAACATAAACACTAAGGTATGATGTGTACAGCGTGGACGTTGTGTTTGAATTCCCTATGGTATTCCCAAGAATGAAGGAACGCCCAAACACGGAATGTGCCACATCATTGGATGAGTGAAGGAAAGAACAAATGTGACTATCTACTTGTGAATTGGCTATCTCATTATGAATGCAGCTGTTTCATTTCTGGCTGGGAGTTACCAGCATTATTTGCAAATTCAGAAAGCATGTTTGTCTCTTGGTATGTGACTTCTTCACCAAAGTCCTCTTCATCCACTCACTGACATATGAAACTCGCTTTCAAATAACGGAAGATGAAAAGGAGTTTTTAGTGAGGCACAGGTTCTCCCCCCCATAACATGCCCTATTTTAATTCATGCATTCATTTAATAGAAGGCTAAGGGTCCCAACAACATGGAAGTCACAGTGCTGAAGTATTGAGTACCCAGGTGGGCACAGGTGAGCAGGGTAGCCCTTTAGAGTTCTGGGACTTTGCATCTAATCAAAGATATAATATAGAAAAGCTCATTATGGTTTGAAGGTATTAGGGCAGAGGATGGTCTAATCTGTAACATGAGAAATTAAGTGTTAGAGAGGTAGGTGTGGAAGGCTGGAGTAGAGTCAGCCTCCTCCCAGAAGCTGTTCATGGAAGACCTTTACTCCCACAACCTTGCAAAGCACCTGTTTCTCTGTAATCTAATTTGAGATTCTGGGTAGCAAAGAATATGTACAAATACATGATTTACTAATGAAAATGATTGTACTCTTTTTTTATAAGTCAATATATATCAGTGACCTGGTGTAGGATATTAGATGGATATGTATAGACAGAAAAACGAAATCTACTAAGGAGCTATTATTGGTCCAGTTTCTAAGAAGTTAAGACATATTTTATGTAAATATTCTTTTTTGCTCACATCATGGCGATTTAGTAATTAGTTCTTTATTTTTCTCTGTTTTGGGGATGCATATGTAAGAGGGGATTGAGATTGGGGAGGAGAGAGTAATAGCTTTCCCATTAGAAATGTTTTCCTTTGGCTGGATGAGGTGGCTCACACCTGTAATTTCAGCACTTTGGGAGGCCAAGGTGGGCAGATCACTGAGGTCAGGAGTTCAAGACCAGTCTGGCCAATATGGTGAAACCCCGTCTCTGCTATAAAATCCAAAAATTAGTGGGGCATGGTGTTGCATGCCTGTAGTCCCAGCTACTTGGGAGCCTGAGGCAGGAGAATCACTTGAACTCAGGAGGCAGAGGTTGCAGTGAGCTGTGATCATGCCACTGCACTGCAGCCTGGGCAAGAGAGCAAGACTCTATCTCTCGAGAGAAAGAGCAAGAGAAAGAGAAGTTTCACTGTTGTCACCCAGGTTGGAAAGCTGGAGTGCAATGGCACAATCTTGGCTCACTGCAACCTCCGCCTCCCAGGTCCAAGCAATGATTCTCCTGCCTCAGCCTCCTGAGTAGCTGGGGTTACAGGCACCCCCCACCATGCCCAGATAATTTTTGTATTTTTGGTAAAGATGGGGTTTCGCTATGTTGGCCAGGCTGGTCTTGAACTCCTGACCTCAGATGATCCACCCGCCTTGGCCTTCTAAAGTGTTGAGATTACAGGTGTGAGCCACTGTGCCCAGCCTTTTTTTTTTCTATTAGCTTATTGGAAAATATGGAAAGACTAATTTATTTGGAATCAAAATAATTATAGTCAACCACAGATCCACAATCTACTAGCTTGCTTAAATTTTTGTCCTTTCTAAAACTTTGTATTCACATCTGTAAAATGGTAACAACAATAATGTCTATTTACAGAGATGCTTTTAGTATTAAATAAGGTGATTTGAGTACTCAGTATGTTATTAAATGCAAAACACAATGGATTTTTATCTTCACATCATGTAATGTTCCTGTCATTACACAGTTAAAGAAAGATGCATTGGAATTAAAATTAAGGACTGTTTTCCTCAGTGTGTATTTTATTACAATTTCCCCAAGGTGAAGCTGTTTTAGAAATGTCTATTATATTTTTAAGTCAAATGTTACAATACAGAGGAGAAGATCAGTGAATTCAGAGAAGTCTGAACATCGTGGAAATTAGAGCTTTTAATACATTTTAGCTTAAAGTAGCACGTAGTTAAACAACTGCAGAATACTAAATAAAAAGTTTGGCCAAAACAAAAATAATAATAATAATAGTAATAATAAAGTAGCATATAGACACAAGGGAAAGATTGCAAACCTTGGTATTTTCCAAAGGCATCAATAGTTTGTGAGGTACAAGGATAATTAACTTGCCGGATAAAAAAATTTATTTTGGTTCAGGGCCACAACGTACAAATGGCTAGCTCACACAATGCAAGAATTTAAGATCAAGCAATGCTCCACAAGCGCTCCTCTGTGGAAGTTTGACCTTAGTACTTAAGAGGGTTTTTCTAAGACTTTTCCCCTGTATCCATTACCTTTCTAAGACGTAGCTTTAAAGGTATCCGTGACATTTAACCTTCACATTCAAGGGAAGTTTCCTGATTTATATGTTTACTTAAACTGATGATTAAGAAGCATTTTTTGTGCATGCGTAGACACATAGTCTAGAACCAGAAAGAGAAAATGAAGATGCCTGCAGGAAGAAACATAATGAGACCATAGTAATGTGAATGATCTTCAAATACAGAGAAGATAAAATGTGTTCTCTGGGATTTCAAAGGGTGAATGTTAGAAAACATTCTTTTAATGTAAAGAATTAAGTTAGAAAAAAGGACAATTTTCCAAAATTGAATTAGACTGTTGCACTAGTAATTTACAAGGTGTTATAACTCTTGGAGAGCTGACCAGCTCTGGTAAAGGGCATCCAATTCTGAGTCCATATATCAGGCAGGGCTAGGACTTCAAGTGTCCTCAATTTAGTTTAAGGATGCCTTGCTCCCAGCCGCAAAGATTCAGAATCACCTGTTCTGGGTTAGGGCTTCACTGTGTTTTGTTTTAAGCAGTGATTAGAATAAGCTCCCCAGGTGGTTTAATATGCACTAAAGATTGAGAACACCTATACCAGCTGATTTCTAGAATTGTTTCTCATGCAATGAATCTGAGGTTTTTGTGAGAACTTGCATGAATCTAGGTTAAAACAATTGAAAATAGTTGGGGGATCAATCTGGGCTGTCCACATGGCAAAGCAGTCCTAATGCAAAACACTGGCATTGATTGACAGTTGTAATAGAGGGTGGATTTGTGCTTTGATCATTACTTCTCTATTCAGGAGACAAGTAGAAGCGAAGTCCTCTGGTCTTTGCCTCAAATAAAGACAGAGGCTGACAGTGCTGGGCCTCCCATCTTCCCCAGGAAGATGGTCTTCATGAAACAGTGCCAGCAGCACCATCCCAGGGACAGTGACAGAGAAAAGGTTATGAGATGCATCCGCTTACTCAGTGTACTGAAGGACTGCAGAAGCCAGAGTGTGTTTCATTAAAACTACCCCATTCCCAGAACCTGTTAGCGGCAACTGGGAAACATCATTCTCAACACAGTGGGGAAAACCCTGTCATTTTGTGGTGAAAGCAACATGCGAATTTTGACATCTCCAGTGGCTGTGTGTGTGTGTGTGTGTGTGTGTGTGTTACAATCTCATTTCTCTGTAACTGTGCTTCCTGGACTTCATAACACCAGATCTTGGCGTAATCCCCGCCCTCCTTGAACGTTGGCTTCAATTGAGAATTGGGTGTTTTACTTTCTAGATCCTTATTGTAGCTGTTTGGATGTAAATTTGCATTAAGCTATTTTTGTGTAAACAGGATTTTGACATAATAGGAGCACCAGCAAGGACTTGTGTTGTAGCTGGCACATGGCTTCAAATCCATCTATTCTGTACTGTGGCTTAATTTAAAGACTGGATTACTTGAAAATGCATTTATTAAGTCTGACCTACTTTTCAAATATTTAATATTCCATTTTGGTTTCCTTGCAACAAGAGAAGCTTCAAGGTCTTCATGTTCCTGCCAATTTTTAAAGCATTGCTATTGATTCAGATAATAAGATCCTGCACAGACACAGTGTACAGAGACTCACTGTCCCCTGCACCACTTTCAAGAGTGGTATTTAAAGCAATTAGCAGCTCACAAGATCTTACTGGTACTTGGGTGTCCCCAAGGACCTGCCTGCCTTTGTCCCTTATGAAATTTCTCCTCTTTCCCTTTCTTCATGTACATAACTGAGCTCTCAAAAAAAAAAAAAAAAAAAACAAGCAAAAAATCTCAGATCCATACCAGGAAAAGTAAAAGTAATCACCATCTTACTTTTACAGAATGGAGTCGGTTTACAGCTTAGTTAAGGATTATTCTTTTCATCAGAAAGTATTCCGACTTGAAGATTAATAGACATATATAAGAGATAAATACAAATTGTTGAGAATTGGAGGTAAGCAGGCAGGGAGAATATGAAAGATTATATGCAATGCAATTTGTGAAATGTAAGCAATATTTGAACATGTATATTCCTTATGTATACTGCTTAGTTCACTGTAAAAATACTACGGTATCATACAGTGGAAACATCAATAAAAGAGAATTTAAATAGAGATGGAATTAAGGGTGAGAGAACATAAGAAGGTAGAACAGCTTGCAGCTAGTGTGAATCCAGCACAGAAAAATACTTAGCACAGAATTTTGTACACATGGAGTTAAAGTTCCCCAGCAGCTAAAGTAAAGATAAAACAGGACAATTACATGAATTAACTCTTCATAAGACTGGAGCAAACAAGCTTCTCAAAAGTGCAGCTGTTTTTGAACTTAGTCTCATAGGAAGTTTCTCCAGTAGATCCACTTGAAAGAATATTTGTGATCTGAACCACTAACCCAACAGCTTGCCAATAACGAATGTGATCAGTGGTTTCATAAAGGTGAAAAATATTTACTTACATTTATCTAACCAGGATCAAACTCATACTGAGCTTCGGGAATAGAAAGGAAATAAGTAGTGTTCAGTTTTGCTATGACATCTAAGATTGTTTCTCCAGCTCAGAAGTTGAGAGGAGGAGGCCGTGGCACAGGCAAGGAGTTGTCCCTTACTGCCTGCAGTGAAAAAATGCCGTGTGTCAGGCAGGCTGGTAGGGACATGTTTTAAAATAGCAAAGAACTTCGTTTTTACTTCCTTCAGAGTTTTAAAACACCTTTGACTAGCTATGTGTGGAAAGAGAAAGTAACTTGTACAAACGCTTTAATAAAAGACAAAGAAATTTTCTGATATTATCTTTGTCTTAAACCAAACGAAGTATGGAGATAAATTAAGATGGACATGGTTCTAGCACTAGAACTGGGCCCTTTTGAAGAGCTTACTCTTTGTAACAGCACAAACTGTCAAAGTCATAACAGATTTAAAGTAATTTGTTTACTATTTTTATGATGGAAGAGAATTAATGCATATGTTCTCTTTTTTCATTGTTTGTATTAGCTTATATTCAATGATCGCAAACTGTGTGTGAATTTTTCCTCCACAAACTGTAAATGTGATGCATCTACTCTTTACAAGATAGAATTTAATTATTTTTAAATTTTAAACAATTCTTCCTCTGATACTATTGAACTTTTAGATGAACTGTTAGATGATTGAGTACAATGGCTCTCTTGCCATGTTTATACCACACATTGACATTTCTCGCCTGGTGCATTGGCTGGAACTTGAGGAGCAATATTGAATTACACGGAAGTCATGTGCCTGATTGCGAATGATTTTAATAGGAATTCCTTTACATCTCACATTAATTAGCATACTCGAAACCAGTGTGAGATATATTCAATTTTTCATAGTAAGATAGCTCTCCTGCTTATCAAGTTTACTGACATCTCCTTTAATCAGGAAAATATTTCATATTTTATAATTGATCTAATACCACTCAAAAAAAGAGTGGATGGATTTCATCTTCTATTACGTACACGAATTATGCACATTAATTGGGAAATATGCAATAATATCTTTGCAGCACTGGAGCATCTTTGCAATCCTGAAATTGTGTGTGTGTGTGTGTGTGTGTGTGTGTGTGTGTATGTGTGTGTGTATTTGCATTCATGCAGGTATAGGTACTAAGGTTATATAAGTCTCTGTCGGCTCTGCCTGTTTTGAAAAAGTGCCATAGAGTGAGTGGCAAGGACATTTATTTTTCACAGTTCTGGAGGCTGGAAGTCTGAGATCAGTCTGAGGACAGATCTGGTTCTTGGTGAGGGTTCCTTCCTGGCTTGCAGAGGAGGCCTGCTCACAATGCCCTTCCATGACAGAGAGAGAGAGAGAGACAGAGAGAGAGAGAGAAAGAGAGAGACAGAGAAAGCAGGCTCTCTGGAGGCTCTTAGGGAATGAATGAACCCCACCATGAAGGCTCTGCTTTCATGACCTGACACTTCCAGAAGAACTTACCTCCATGTATCATCACACTGGGAGTTAGGGATGCAACTTAAGAATATGGGATTTGTGAAGGGGCATAAACATCCAGTCCATAGTACTCTTCTTAAGTTTATTGATATTTTACCATGCTTTGAAGCTCAAAATTCTTTGGAGAGGGTATAAAACTCCTAAAATGTATGAACAAGACAGTTTTTTTGTAAAATTGTTTTCTATCTTTGTAATTATTTATGTTCTCCTAGTAAACATATATTCAGAATATTTTCAAATGTATTAACATAAGACGCATATGCCATACAACATTTATAAAATTTTCTTAAAAATGTGTACCCTCTAGAATTGTAGTTTTTATCCTCTTACTTGTGGTCAAATTTTCTTATGTGTGTGTTTTCCCAATTATTTTTATTTAATAAATTGAAAATTCATCAGTGTCTCAAATTTACCTTTTGTATGGCATGAGCCATTCTACTTTGTTAATTTTCACTGTTGTTTTTGATGTTTTTCTTTATTTGGATCCATTTCCTAGGCATGTCTGCCGGGACAGGTGTTCTGAAGCAACACACGGTAAGCAGGTTCCCTGTGCACTGGTTATCAACTTGTCTGAGCCTGCTGAGATACAACGTAGACAGAGTCTCACCTGGGCACACCCCACTTGCATCCCAGGTGAAGGACCCTGGAAGGCAGCCCTCCTGGGTGTTACATGGGTACTCCAGGGGCTGTGCAACTCACTGGGCAAAGCTCTAAAAGCATCCTGCTTCCAGGGGAGACAGAAACGGAGCCCGGGTAGTCCCTGTCTTAAGATATTGCATCCCAGCACATACGACAGTGGTTCTTAAGAATTGCTAGTAAGAAAGCGGGAAGATCTGAGTTGGTGAAAGACCATCAGGAGACTGTCTTGCAACACGCAATTGCAAAATCTCAGCGCCTAAAGCATTCACATTCTATTTCTTGCTCCTGTTTTGGATCCATGGCAGATTGGGGGAGCAATTCCCGAAGTGGTCTTTACTCTGGGAAATACAGTCTGGAATACTGGAGTCTCCATAGTTCTGTTATAAAGACAGCATGACTGATGAAACCCTGGTCCTTAGAGCATCAGTTGTTCCACAGTACACATTGCTTGCATAGCAAAAGTCATGTGACCACACCCGATTCTGGAGGCACAAAGTGCCTCTCTCCCGTGTCTGGGAGGAGACCCAGAGATGCGTGGTGGTCAGCATAAAGGACCAGTACAGTTACTTTTTTGTTTTGTTTTGTTTTCTTCACTTGTGGACTGACTGTTTAGTTTGATTTTTTTATGTTTGGTTAGACAAAAACAAATTAACACATACTCTGTTTTTATATAATGTTCATTATTTTCTAATAATGTGTTGTTTTGAGTTCTTTGAACTCAGTAATAAATGTAAAACTGTAAAACTTACAAATGCACTGGTTATACGTGTTGATTTGTTTTCTCACTCTTTGGTTTTCAGCTTATAATTCCATAACATAAGCTGACAGCACCTGCTCCTGAGCTTGAAAAATGTCTTTGTTTTTTAATTGTAGCCTTTTATGATTTTGTGTCTGAACTCCTGTGTCTGTGTGTATCCATGAGGAATGAAACATCACTAAAGCCTATATATTCCATGTATATTCCAGGATGTTTTAAATATTCTCTTGAGATGAAACAGGAAACAGAAACCAAGGCTGTATGTATTTGCTGGGGATGAGGGGGAAAGAACAGAGCCAAGGCGGAGAGCCTAGAGTTGGGGATTAAAACTGTCTTTGCCTAATTCCACTGTGCTGTGAGCTTAGGACCTATTATTGCACTGAAGCAGAATGTTCTAAGGAAGTACATTTTATCCTTAGCATACAATGAAAGACGTGAGGGCTAGGCATCAGCCTAGTGTCGTACATCTAGTCCATCACAGTGCTCAGGTCTGCTCACTTTTTCATCGGTGTGTTCATTTCCTCCTTTTTGTTCTTCTTTTTTTCCAGTTTGGATAGGGGAGGAGAAACTGAGAAGACTGAGTCAGGAGACAGCTAAGTTATCAACTACTACAGTTCCATTCCACATGCAGACCACTTCCTTCTTGGATTACTTTATCCCTTTATGTTTTGTTTTATTTATATTTTCTGGACATATCCTGGATTTAATGTCTTCTTTTCTGATATTTCTTTTAATACTAATTTCATGGGCATCCTTTGCCCTGCCTGACCTTCCCTGTTCACCAGTGAACTGTCCTGTGCCCACGTCTTCCTCTGCACTATATCCCCAAGGAAACCGTCTGCTCCATGGCCTTCCCCAATGCTAAGAAGGCCATGACTATCAAATTTGAGAGAGAAAGAGAAAGACAATCTCTTGTTAACTGTGTTATCATTAGTTGGACAAACAGCAATCTAAAGTTAATGTACCAAAAAAAATAATGTTCCTGTTCTATCTAGTGTTCTTCTAAACGAAGGACCTGTTCATCTCAAATTATCCTCTATATTTTTTTCTCTGTTGATACACTGGGACAGTCACCAAATCCAGGTAATTCTGCCTAAGTTTTATTTATATGTGTCCTCTTATATCAACCTCTATTGCCACTGCATTAGTCTATGTCACCTGTATTTCTTGCTCAGCCTACTGAAAAATATTCCAGATGTTCTCTTTACAATCACTATTGCCTCCTCCTAGTTCTTTCTTTATCCCAGAATTCATAGGAATTCCATTTTGAAAAAGTAAAAGTAATCATGCTCTATGTTTGATTAAAATTTTCAAAACACTCCCAATGCTCAGGATAACGAGGTCCCCAAAAAAGCATCATGACCTGGCACCTGTCCACAGCTCCGGGGACCCTATCCCTTGATCACTATCCTCTAGACATGCTGTCCTCTTCCTGATATACCTGAGCATCCCACTTTCTACCTTATTTGGTTTTCTTTTAATTATTGTTTGGTCATGCAGTGAGTATGATCATTACAGGATCTTACACTTACCCTTCATAGCATTTTTCACAATGACTATCATTGTCTATGCAATTACCCAATACCTGTCTTTCCTGCTAAGTGAAATATTCCAAGGTGGCCAGCAGTTACTCTACCTTATGAATGTTTTTATTTTAAATACCTGGTACCTAATGCCTGATACATAATAGGTATTCAAAACTATTTGTCTAATAAATACAGTATTTAGAGACTACATAGAAAAAAACAAATGGCATAGGTTTGCTAATAATAAAAAACATTTCTAAAGAGAAAGCCAAACCTGTAGAAATTTCATAATAACAATAAAATTAGTCTGAAAAATAATTATTTCAGAAAAGAGGTTCTAACAGAATTCTAAACATGTATCAAAGTGATAAATTCTGTTTGTCTTTCAATAACCCAGTTCAACCCTGTCCCTGCCCCAAAGCCTTCTTTTACCTATTCTGGTCTTCCACCATGAATTCTAATGAATTGTGTTCTTATATTCCTTGTTATCCAAGAACTTTCTAAGAGCAAAGTCCTTTCCTTTGTACTTAGCATCCAATTTTGTGCATATTAAGTAATTATTAAACCTCTACTGAATAAATAAATATGCTCAGAGTGATTTATTACAGCATACTAAGTATCATTAAGTGTTAATGGAAGACCTATTATGACCCAGACAGAGTAATAGACCACAAATCTGCTAAATATAAATACATAAAAATAAGAACAACATATAGCTCCTACGCTAATGAGTCCTACTCTTACTTGGGAACCCTTCAGTCTCGTTCTGCCACTCATTATGCCTTATCTGTGTCCTAATTCCAACACCTCCTAAGAGGAAACAAGAGAATCACACCCAGCTCTCCAGCAACTGCTGGAGTCAACCCATGCTTCGTAAACCCTAAGACAAATGCACCAAATTAAAAGTGTTCACGCCTCATAATTCATTTTTATTTACTGAAAAATTGGCATACCACTGTTATAATATTGCATGTGATTAATTATGCCATAAAATTTGTATGTTCAAGCTTATGTTTGACTCTGTAAAAGGATCCATGCCTGTTTTTTTGTATTCTATGGAGAGCTCAACACGATACATTGAGTTTCCATTTGCATGATATTTACATAAATTTGCATTTCCATATACTGCTAATGATTTTACATAAGAAGTACATCTAACTAATAAAATCTAATCTTATGGCCTATAAAATAAGTACGACTTTTTAAGAAACTGGTTAATGCAGGAAGTCAGCAAAAAGTATAGAATATGTGTGAAAGTACTAGAAATGATAACTCCCCATTGCTTAAAGATTTCTATTTGAAAACCATTCCCAATTGCTCCCCAATCTGAAGCTTTTTAGATAAGTAGATCAGAGATGACATCAGTCTTATCAGAAAATACCGTGTCCTAGAAATTAAGCGTTATAACCAAAGTCAAGGATAGATTCTTGGCACAATCACAAGTTGATGTCCTGAGCCAAATCTGCAAAGGTGATGCTTCTTTCACCTGTTTCTAGGTAATGAGTACACAGAGTTATGAGAGGCAGCATGAAAGGGAACTCTCTTACAGACAAGAGAAGCTATAGAACTCCATCCTTCTTGCCTCTTCCTCTGACATTCTCACTCCTTCCTCTTCAAACCTTTGTTCCCTCTCACCAAATGCACAGCCTAGAAATTAAAAAATTGAGGGTGGCCAATCTCTGGGCTACTTGCATTATAAAAGGAGAACTTTTTAAGCCCAAACAGATTTCAAGTCTTGGGGAGATATGGCTAATACTGTGTAATTAGAAGTAAAAAGGCTGATTTTTGATAACACAAAAGGCCAGTTCTGCTCAGGATTGCTAAGTAGCTGAAAGGATAAATAAAAAATCCAGCTGTTTAATGAATGCTAAGTCCCTACATAGATGAGAATACATTGGAATTGGAGAATTATCTTTTTAGATAAACAATTGAATTAAATAAGAAATTAATAGCAAGCACCACAATGTTGTTTGTCTACTAACAGTAGACACTTTGCTCAGCAAACTGTCTGTACTATCTCCTGTCCTTTCCGTATGTCCATAAAACACTTGTTATTAACTTTCTAGTTGAGCAAATGGTTGCTTAAAAGGATAGTGCAACCTGTCCAAAGTGTCATAGCTAATACATCACTGAGTCAGGATTCTGGCTGTGGTCTCTTAAATTTCAAAATCATTCTTAAAATTTGATCCTTTTGATTGTAGATTGTTGACATAAACTTGAAGAATTGGAAAGATAGAAGAAAAGAAAAAAAATAACCTGTTTGTCTTGTGTTTTATGATCACAGGTTTAAGGCTGATGGGCTGGATTGCAGAGCTGGTTAGACATTAGACTAGAACAAGGTCTCTTTTTTCCAGGCATAATTCGCTTTTGTTTCTTGGGTTTTCCCCAAAAGCAACATGTTGACACTCTTCTTCCTCAGGCTAATTCCCCATGCACATGCTCCACTCGATTGAATGTCTATGATAGACTTTCTTGTTTAGATCACAGTGGATGATATTCATTACAAAAACAATACAGCCCACGTGGTGACCTGACAGCAGCATATTGACAGTGAAGAAGGGTGTGTTAGTCTGTTCTTCCACTGCTGATAAAGACATACTGGGAAATTTACAAGGAAACAGAGGCTTAATGGACTCACAGTTCCACATGACTGGGGAGGTCTCACATCATGGTGGAAGGCGAAAGGCACATCTTACATGGTGACAGGCAAGAGAAAATGAGAACCAAGTGAAAGGGGAAATCTCTTATAAAACCACCAGATCTGTGAGACTTAACTCACTAACATGAGAACAGGCTTACCTTCCGCTAGGCTGTGCATTTGATGAGAGGGAACAAAGGTTTAGAGAAGAGGAAGGAGTCAGAAAATCAGAGGAAGAGGCAAGAATGATGGAGTTCTGTAGCTTCTCTTGTCTGTAAGAAAGTTCTCTTTCATACTGTCTCTCATAACTTTTTGCATTGAGAATAATTTATGTTCCAACTTTAGTGTGGACAGTGCAGGTGGCATGGCCTGCATCCTGTCATGTATACCCCCTGAGACTCAACTTTCACACCTGTACAGTTGCACCTATGAAGCCTAGCACACAGAGTTGTTACAAATAATAACAATAATTTTTATAAATACAATAATAATATGTATAAATTATATAACATAATTAAATGATATTGTCATTTTCCCTTTTTCAATGCGAACATTTTCAAAGCCAGCATCAATGGTTTGTTGAGTACCTGATAAAAACAAAGAGTATCAGCTGAACCATATTGAAAGTCAATGTAGGGCAGTTTTCCATTAAAGCTTGGAAATTAATTGTGCAGTCATAACATGTGACTTGAATAGTATTTGCTGCTTCCTGAAAACCTTTTTAGCATATAGTATGAATACTCAATATTTCAATATTTATCCACCTAACTTTTCTTTCCATTTCCCCCTTGTTGTGCATTGAATATAATGTTGTCAGTTTTGAAAAGTAAGAGTAGTTATAAAATAATGATAAGAACATCAACACAGTATCATTCATACCTTACACTCACTCTATTATGTGGAAAGTTGCATGCTATGATATAAAATATATAGGTTTTTGTTTTGCTTTATTAAGAAAATAGAATACTGCTTCAGCATGTGGCTGCTTTACGATACAATGCTCTTCATTCATTTACTTTAGTGTTGCTACCAGGCAATCATTGTTTGGGTAAGTTGTGGAGTGTGGAAAGAATAGTGAACTATATGATGGAAAATGCAAGTACAACTCAACCACTGTTCACTGACTGAAACAACCTCACTGATGAGCTTCCTTTGAGCTTTTCATCCTTTTCCATGGATAGATATATGCTGTTTGTATTCATCGCTGAGTATCAGATATGGACTTTCCATACTGCCTTTCGGTATACATAATTATCTTCAACTTCGGCATAACTCCGTGTTTTCTTTATTATTGGTTCATTTTAACTTTATTTCAGAACCTTATCAGCCAATTTGAAGAATCTGCCTTCTCTGCCGAGGTTCAATTAAGTTGCATGTAACCAATGCACGGGAACTTAGGGTATGATTTGAGTGAGACTCATCCTAGTCCTCATTCTTACATATGCTTGTAGAGTGATATTGTAAGAGGAGCTACAAGACACGTGGCATTTCTAAGATATCAAGAGATGAGGCTTTAAACAGATTATGGGAGCAGAATCCAAAGGTCTACCAAGCTAGTAGAGGTTTTTTGTCTTTATTGTAGAGCAATGAGAAGCCTCTTCAAGATGTTAAGCATGGTGACATTTAGTTTGTATTATTTGATTTTTTATTTTGCTTCATTTCCATATAAATTTATAACTTTTACATTGAAGTGTAGATTACATAAAGTAATATGCACAGATTTTAATTGCACAGCTCACTAAACTTCACAAAATATGCACACCCATGTATGCCGTTACCCACATGAAATTACAGACCATTTCCAGCAACCCAGAAAGTTTCCTCATGCCCCCCACCAAGTTATATGCCTCAAAGATAATCACCCTTTTTACCTCCACCATCACAGATTGATTTGGGTTTATTAGGGGGTCTTCTTTTGCTTACTATTATATCTGTGAGATTCACCCATGCTACTGCACGCAGCTATAATTCACTCTTTTCACTGTGGTTATAGACAATTTTTATATAGTCTTCTATGGGTGGACATTTGAAAACCCCATTATGACCGATGCACAGTGAGTAGGTTAAAGGAAAGGGAAGCAAAGGAGATGTTTTGAGACTGACTCAGAAGTGGCTGCAATAGTTTGGGTAAGAGGAGATGATGGGCTAGATTAGAGCTGCTATTTTGGAGATGAATAAACAATGGATTGTCTTGAGAGAAATTCAGGACCTGGTAAATGATTTGACATGAACAATTAGGAAGAAGAAAAAAAATCACATCTAATGCTGGAATTTCTCACGTGGGCAGTGGATTAAAAAAACTGCAGAATAAAATATTGTTTGGTGGGGCAATACTGAGCTCAATTTTGGATATGTCTAGGGTGAGACACCTTTGATACATGTAGAGACATGAAGGAATCAACAGCCAGAGATGAGATACCATAGGAAAGAGACACATAATCCATTTTTATCACAAGAATGCTTTTCACTGGATCCAGAGCCTCTGTGCAGTTTACAGAGTTCTTTTATGATTATGAATCTATTTCTGTTGCTCTACTGATTATCAGGACCTTGCAGGGCTCTGTGGCACATGTGCATACTGATTGCAGTGAACACAGGCAGATTCTGTTGATAGCTATTGAGGTCTGTGCTCTTCTTGGCAGAGGGGTTAGCCATGGATGGGTCTTTTCCACATCTTTCTAAAAGTTCTTCTCTAGGCCACTCACCTGTTGACTAAGTTCCATGATTAGAACTGAGAGGCTGAGAAGAAATTGACGTCATGGTTTTTCACAGCCCAAACCTCTCTTCAAGGCTACCTTCAGGGTCATTATGATAAGAAACCTGTTGTTTAAAGCTCTTTACTTCTCTCAAGTTCATATTCTGATGAGCTTTAGAGTCTAAGGGAGTGGCGAGTGCGACCCAACAATCATTCTACTCAGCAGCATTTCGCATCACATGTTTCATTTTAATATTTCTTTTCAAAATACATACAATTAAACCAAATGTTTGCAAGAGGAAAATAGTAATCTATAATTCAACTAACTTTTATTTTTAAATTTTATAATTTATATTTATGTTTTTATAGTTTTAGGATTTTTTTCCCATCTTTTAGGTGAATTTACATTTCTCAACTTTTTTTTTTTTTATAATATCCATAGACTAAATTCTGCTTCTTCCAATAACCTTAAAGCCTGAAATCATCACCCTGCTCTGTGTCTGTCATCTCACTAAGGGCCATTCGAAGGTTTCACATTAGTAAATGAAGAGTCTTTACATTTCCTGGATGTCCTCCTTCTTGCCTTTCTAAGCGGCTCTTTCTCACACTCTCTCCCCATCACCGCAGGCATCTCCTGTTTGGACCTCCACTTCTTCCTTTGCTCCCAGCGAATGTTCTCTCCAGAGTCCTCCTGTAAAAGAGGCCAACCCGACCCATTCCTTCACTTAGAATAATTCAGAATCACAAACTGGCTTCTCATCTACCTTAGAAGAAAAGAAAATTCCTCAACCACTCCAACGGTCTCTGTCATCTCCTGCCACTCGGCCCTTCACTGCTCAACTTCAGAGCCAAGTCTGTTCCTCCAGTCACCCACGCATTCTCCCAACTGTGGTGATGTTTACCCAGCTCTTATGAGTCTATCCATGAGTCTGAATTCTGATTCCTTCCAAGAAATCCCTCAGTATCCTGCTGCTGAAGGGTTAATGCCAGGTGCATCAGGGAACATCCAGGACTTTGCTCCCATTCATCTCATGGATTCTAATCAGGTCTCAGAAGTCGTGGCCCCTATCGCTGCAGTGGGCTTTCCTGAGACCCCACAGGGGAACCCACATAACCTGTGTTCCTGTGGGCTGGAGGAGTCCTGGAGAGCCCACCTGACCCCCACAGGAAGCCGCTGCAGCTCGTTTGCAAGTCCTCATTCCACAGTTCTGAAGGGGACAGGTATGGCCCCTAAATTTTTTCTTGAAAACCAGCATGCTCATTCTCAGTGTCAATCGTATCCCTTGAAACTAGCTGTCCCCAGTTGACTATTGTCCTTTGCAGTCAATCTCTTATGAAGCGTGGGGAACTGCAGCCTCCATGAGGCCTTGGCTTTGAGAAAGCTAAGAGAAGGAGATTGGGCAGAGCCCACTTCAAAGGGCCCACCCAGGAGGGGGATTGCTGGCTCTGAGTGCAAACTTGAGCAGGGAGGCAGAGATCAACTGCCTGTGGGGTGGGTAGGCATGTGGGGATTTAACAATCAGTCATGAGTGAATAACTGACAGGGCTCAGGGCAGTAAAGCTCTGCATCTTCAACATAGGGCATCCCTGTTCACCATGAGACAGTATGTATTTCTCTAGGAATAAAATTGTAGATAAGCACACAGGGCAAGTTCTCAGGAGCTGGGGCTGGAAGCACCACACACCAATTTTGTTTGTCTTTATCTGTTTCATAGTCATGTGGGCACAGGTAACTACAAGGGAGGGTCAGAGCTGCAGCCCAGCTGTGTGATCGGAAATAAGAACAGATATTCAGTTTTGATGAGCTTCTAGCAATCTCTGACACAATCACAACTCAAGGTATCTGAAGATCAGGTGTTGTTATTATTCCTTAAACAGGATTAAACCAGACAGATTAAAATATCAGTATATGTCATTTGAGGTTATTCTTACATAAATAAGTGTTTCTCCAGCGTGTCTATCTTACAAGCACCAGTAGATATATTAAATTCGAATTAATATGTTATTATGTTAGTGCTACAGCCTAATGAAAACCAGGTGGGTAGTTGTATGACAAGAATCAAGACTGTGATTTTAGCTTAAATGGACACAAAGAAAGGGGTTAGAACCGAGGAAATATAATTATCCAATTTGGAATTTGGCCAGAATAGCAGAGCTGAAAACTCCAATGGAACCCATTGTGAAATGGTGTGCGTGTGTGTGGGTGTGTGTGCGTGTGTGTGTATGTGCATGGTAACAGCAACAAATAGGAACTTAAATCAAATTGACATACACACAAACACATCTTTCTCTTCTCTCTACACACACACACACACACACACACACACACACACAGAGACACACACACACACAGACACACACATCGCAAAAGCTTAATCAAGTGCAGCTGGTTTGTGGCATCTTTTTTTTCAAGGAGAAAAGGTGTCTCTTGCTGACAAATGATGTATCAGTATGTGCTTCAAGCAGTTCCTGAGGCAACCTCGATACGTAGCTTAAACATTGTCCAGGCTTATCTCTATTCAACTAGTGAAACATAATGAGATCTGGGAACAGGATAAAAGAACTGTTTCATGGACAATATATTGCAGAGACCACAATTCTGAGCTTTGTGTCTCACTGGGGCTACTTAACAGGCCGTCCCATGAGGGGAGACCGCCCCCTAATGGAGTATGAGCAAGCAAAAGACTCTTGCTTTGGGCTTAGTGATGAAACGTCAAATCCACAACTTGGTCTCAATTAAAACATGCATATTAAAATAAAATGATATGACAGTGAAAGAACACTTTAATGACATGTTCAAATTTAATATGCAGTTTTCAATATTGTACTATATAAATGAAGAATGGCAAAATAGCCTATTTATGGCTGTCCTTTGCAACTCTGTAGACCTTTATCTGAAATCTTACTAGATTTTAATTTTCTGCTTAGTTGTTTGAAATTCTCTCTTGCCATCAATCTATTTCTGCTACGTCTGCACTTTTTTTCTTAAATACAAGCTCTCTTCTAGACTTTCACCATACATTTTTTAAAAAGAGAACTAGAAAAGCTGGTTAACTGTTTAAAAAAAGGTAAAGTCAACAATTAATTTCTAATACTTAAGCAAAATATGTCACATGTTCATTGTTTGATTGTTGCTATTTTAAATGAGTGTACTTTTTAGTATAGAAGTCTTAGAAAAAAATTTCTTCCAGGTCAGACTCTTCCAAAAGCTAGAATAACGTAATTAAATAAAAATGTTTGATATGTGAGTGATATGTAGTAAAATGAAAAGATGTTATTAAGGAGAATAGGCATGTATATGAATATTTAGTAACAAATATAAGGTAAACAGATATAAAAACTCTTAAGAAAAAAAATAACTGAATCTTATCACTTTGGGAGGCCGAGGCAGGTGGATGACCTGAAATTGGGAGTTCAAGACCACCCTGACTAACATGGAGAAACCCTGTCTTTACCAAAAATACAAAATTAGCTGGACATGGTGGCACATGCCTGTAATCCAGCTACTCTGGAGGTTGAAGCAGAAGAATCACTTGAACCCGGGAGGTGCAGGTTGTGGTGAGATTTCGCGCCATTGCACTCCAGCCAGGGCAACAAGAGCAAAACTGTCTCAAATAAATAAATAAATAAATAATTTAATTAATAAATAAAATATCTGAAAAATGTCTGGCCTAAAGAATTATTTTCATCTTCTGTGTAACTTTGTACATTTAATTTGGACATACTCTGACAAGTAAGCAAGAACACATATTGAATTGAATTGACATATTCCAGACAGTTATGCATGAATCAATTCACTAACAAAAAGATTTTTTCATACAAGCCTCAAATTTTTCTGGATACAATGTCGTATGACTAGTCAAGCTTCCAAAAGTTGAATTAAAATTATCTGCTCCTTCACCATCTACACAATGCAAAGCAACATCCAGGAATCTTCCCTTGAAGTCAGAGTCTCTAATTTGAGTGGTCTTTAGGTGTGTGTATTTCATGACAACTGTATGCCTACAGAGTGAATAAAGTAGGCAATTTTCTGAAAAAAACCTCAATTTCTTCTACTTGATCATTGTTTGCACAATTGTTTTCGCCCCGAATGAAATCTTGAAAATTGAATTCATAAAGGAATTAATAAAATTTGGAACATAGAATGTGCAAAATAAACCACTATTTTAGTTTAAATTAAAGCATGCTTAACAGGACATGGATGAAGCTGGAAACCTCCATCATCGGCAAACTAACACAGGAACAGAAAACCAAGCACCGCATATTCTCACTCATAGGTGGGAGTTGAAAAATGAGAACACATGAACACAGGGAGGGGAATATCACATACCGGGACCTGCTGGGGTGGGGAATAAGGGGAGAGAGAGCATTAGGAGAAATACCTAAAGCATGCGAGGCTTAAAACCTTGATGGAAACCATCATTCTCAGCAAACTTACACAAGAACAGAAAATCAAACACCACATGTTCTCACTCATAGGCAGGTGTTGAAAAATGAGAACACATGGACACAGGGAGGGGAGCATCACACACTGGGGTCTGTCGAGGGGGAAAAGGGGAGGGACAGTGGGGGTGGGGAGTTGGGGAGAGATAGCATGGGGAGAAATACCAGATATAGGTGATGAGGAGGAAGGCAGCAAATCACACTGCCATGTGTGTACCTATGCAACAATCTTGCATGTTCTTCACATGTACCCCAAAACCTAAAATGCAATAAAAAAAAATACATAAAAAAAAACTAGATGACAGGTTGATGGGTGCAGCAAACCACCATGGCTCATGTATACCAACACAACAAAACTTCAGGTTCAGAACATGTATCCCAGAACCTGAAGTAAAATTTTAAAAAAAGTGAAGTCTCATGTTTACATTTGGGATTCTGAGGTTTCCCAGATGAGGGCACATGCTGTGCCAGCATCAGTAGAGAGGTTAATAGTTATTCTAGCAGTTGAGCAGTTTTAGAGATTTTTAAAAAATTGTTTTTGTTTTATTACAGAGATGCTCCGATAATTTTTGTTTTAACATTTTAAAATTACTAAAATAGTCCCCTTCAGGTGAAATTTTAGTTTTAGTCTTTTAAAGAAATAAAAGGTCATCATCAGTGTCTGGTAATACTGTATATTAACAAGATGAAAAATGAACTTTACTTCCATTTTCAATTGCGAGATCAAATGATCTTCACTATTAAAGGATTGTAGTCTAACATACTGTAGATTTGATTATTTCTGCTATTTCTCTGAAACTGTCTCACCTAATGCTACAAAGTAGCCTGACTCCAAAAGTACAGCCCACTGGAAAAGCTATTTTAAGACTAGATTAAGATAGGGTTGTTTTATTTAGTGCTCCAAAATATTTCTGAAGGAGGATTGCTGCATTATTATATTTTGACACTTTCCATTCTGTGACTTCATCAGTCAGAGCACATGATTTTCTTAATATTTCCTTTTGCATTTGAATTAACTCTATTCATAAGGCAGATGCTCCCTTAACCCTTCTTCCACTGCTAGCAATTCATCATTTGAAAAGTTTCCCCTTTCCTTATAAAAATGGCAAAGCAGCGTCTGCTGCCTGCTAGATGACAATGTGCCAAAGAGTCAGGTAATCTCAGTGGGTGAAGTGTAATCCTAATTAGAGTGGTGCCAATGGGATGGTGGAACTGTTATTGTCACAAGCAGGAAGCACACTAGACAGGTGGTTTCAAAGGCAGGCTATAAAGAATGTGAAGCACATAATAAAGTCACCAGAGACCAGCCGACACACTGATTCTGATGCTTTTTCTGAAGCTGACCTTTTCACAGAACACGGGTCTTATCTTATCCCTGTGATAAATGTGAGCCTAAGTCATAGAACCATGACCTTTGAACATATGGGATGACTTTCAACAGACTGTCCCTTAACTCCCAGAAAAGGAAGCACCCTCGGGGGACAGTCAGCTATGATCATTCTTTTCATGTGCAGACTGTTGGCCGTGGCATTCTTGCTGTAGTGCCAGCGTGGACGCACATTGTCATAAAGTCAATTGCCAGTGGCACGTGCTGTGGTTCTGGAATTGAGATGGCCTTCAGCACTCATCAAATGAGTCAGAACAGAGCAAAGACTAAGGAAGAACAACCTCAATTTTTATGTGTATGTGTGAAACTGAGATATTTTTCATCTCGTAATTTCAAACAGAGATTACGGCATATGGTCTTAGTTTCCCATCTAAGAACTTAAGAAATTCTTCATTACCATGACTTAATGAATCAATGTTAAATGTGAATCACTACATAAAGATTGTACTTTAAGATATACTAAAAGCAGGATGGTTAGGTCAGTGGCTGAACACTGCAGCTGCTCTCCCTCTTAGGTTTCTTCTGAATTATGTCTTGCCTGGCCTTCATTGTGAGACATTCTTATGAACCCCTGAATACCCACTTATCCATGTTTCCAGACTGAAGCTGAAAGACCTCACCCAGTAATTCTCAGATTTTGCTGATTTGGCTTTCCCAGATCCACCCCCACTATGAGAAAGCTTCATGTCTTCATGGAATCTCTTCTTTCACTCTCGTTCTTCTGCTGTGTTTTGCTCCTCACAGCATTTGCATACGTCCTCCTACCCGGTTGCAGCATTACTCATAATTAGTCTCTCTCCTATCAGCCAGTGCTGGCCTTCAGAATGCTCAGCTCACAAAGGTTCAAACACCCACACAACCAACACATGAGTGTGCTCTTTCCAGAAAAACCCAAGCAAGGTACAGGTGAGGAACTGGGACACCAGCCATTACAGTATTTAGGTCAATGTGTTACACATTTTACCAATAAACGAAGTGTGGACATAATCAGAGCCCAGCACAGTTGCTCAACTGTTGCATGTTTCTGCATCTCAGAGAAATTTGCTGCATTTTTAAATCAGAACAATCTCCTACATCTGCAAACACTGTCATACTCTCCGTCCTCCATGCCTGGCCAGAGGTCACTCCTATTCCTATGTAAAAACAGGTTGTGAGAATGCACTTTTTAGCTGAGATCAGCCAGATATCCTCACCTGATGCATTCTATTCATGGTCATCAGAATCCATTAGGATTGCCTGAGAACTGCCTTTCCCCATGAAGACAGAGCCTGGCCCTGTAGTTTATTAGCTGTGTGTTTTGAGGGAAAATTCTTAACTGTTGCACCTGTATTCTTTACCTAAAAAATAGTGTGAAACTTAAACTAACTCATGTTTTGGTTAACAATGAGATTGTACCTAGCACATCATATGCAAGTAAAAACATGCTATTCCTAGCATTAAAGTTAGTATGGGTTTTTTTCATTTGAAGAATTTCAAACGCAATTCTTCCACTTTTACTACCATCTTGCCAATGAGTATGCAGGAAGCGCTAAAACATTTGCATGTACTTTCTGGAAAAAAAAAACGCTCCTAGACTTACTTTAATCAAAACTCTTTTTCACTTCAGAAAAATAGAATATTGAGGCCAAGATTCAAACTAAACTCCTAAACTTGATGCATGTCAAAACTTCTGCGCTTCCCTCAGCTAGACACCTCCAAGTAGGAATCTGGGAGAGGTCCTCCTATTTGATCCTTTCTCTTTGCTCAGGGCTCTACCTCCTGGCGCTTTTCCATTGCATCATTTACTGGAAGACTTCTGAAGGTTTCAGCATCATTGTGTTGCAAGCAACAGGGAAGAGGCAGTGCAACAGGGCAGCTCCTCCTTCCCTGGGATTGCTGGAAGCACTCTGAGCCCAGGATATGGTTAAACTCAGGGCTTACTTGCAGCTGGAGCAGTTGTTAAGATATGCAACTATTCCATATGGCCAGACTGTTCCTATCCACTGCCTCAACCTCCTCCCTTTCCACTGCCAACGGGATCTTACTCTGCTCCCCACACCTTCTGGCCCTCTCTCAACATCACAAGCTGTCCCGTCCTCACAATTGGTCAAGTAAACAGTCCAGGCTGGCACAATAGAGAGAATCCCAGGTCCTGGAGCCAGCTTCTAGTCTGACAGGTTGGGACCCATGGTGCACTGGTGGTTAACAAGTTTGAATACAAATTCTGGTTATAATCGACTCCTTCCCTCAGGATCACTTGATGGCCTCTTCACAATTCCTCTGCAGTACAACAAGGCTGTTTGTTCCTTTGACTAGAGAATGTATGTTACTTCCACGAGTCCCCTTCTCTCCTGTCTCAGCCCCTGGCCTTGCAGTAGTGTGTCTTCAGCCTGTTTCTGTTGAGATCTTGTCCAGGGTCAGGACAATTTCTTTCTCTTTCCCACATAGTCCGTAACTGGTTTACAAAATACAGTTGCCAGAAAAAATGCCAGGTACCCAGTTAAATTTGAATTCTAGATAAACAGTGAATAGTATTTTAGTATAAGAATGTTCTGTAAACTATTCAAAACTTTTAATCAATTATATTTCGTGTTATTCATAAATATTATCATCTCAAGGGGAGAGGTAGCAAGACACAAAGAGGCCTGAGGCCTCTTCTGGAAAGATTTGCTTTTCCATTGTCTTACGAAGAGTGTGGGCCAGGAGCAGTGACTCGCCCTTGTAATCCCAGCACTTTAGGAGGTTGAGGCGGGCGGATCACCCAAGGTTGGGAGTTAGATACCAGCCTGACCAAGATGGAGAAACCCCATCTCTACTAAAAATGCAAAATTAGCAGGGCATGGTGGCGCATGCCTGTAATCCCAGCTACTCAGGAGGCTGAGGCAGGAGAATTGCTTGAACCCAGGAGGCGGAGGTTGTGGTGAGCCAAGATCGTGCCATTGCACTCCAGCCTGGGCAGCAAGAGCAAAACTCCATCTCAAAAAAAAAAAAAAAGAGTGTGACTTTGGAAGTGTATCCTTCTATTTTTTGGAAGAGTTTGAAAAGGTTTACTATTAAAGTTTTAAATGTTTGTTACAATTTAGCAATGAAGCCATCTGGAGCTGGGCTTTTCAGGTGTTTTTTGATTTTGGTTTTTTGATTACTGATTTATGTCTTCACTTGTGACAGATCTATTCAATATGTTTGCTTCTTTTTGAATCAGTTTTGGTAGTTAGTACCTTTCTAGGAATTTGTCAGTTTAATATAAGGTATCAAATGTTTTGACATACAATTATTTATACTATTCACTTCTAATTGTTTTCATTTCTGTAAGGTCAGCAGTAATCTCTCCTCATCCCTTACTGACTCTACAACTGGAGTCTTCTCTCTCTCTTTCTCTTTCTCTTTATCACTAGCTAAAGCTTTGTCAATATTGTTAATCTTTTCAAAGAATTATCTTTTGGCTTCATTGATTTGTCTCTTGTTTCCCAATCTTCTATTTTATTAATGTCTGATCTATTGTTATTATTTCCTTCCTTCTGCTTTCCTTAGGATTAATTTATTCTCCTTTTCCCAGTGTTTTGAGGTGCAATTTTAAGTTATTGATTTGAGGGTTTTCTTCTTTCTTGTTATAAGCTTTTACAGCTATAAATTTCCCTCTAAGCACTGCTTTAGCTGAAACTCATAGGTTTTGGTATGGTGTGTCTTTATTTTCATTTATTTCTATGTATTTTCTGATTTTCCTTTTGATTTCAGCTTTGACTTTCTTGGTTATTTGGTAGTATTCTATTGATTTTCAAATATTTGTGAGTTTGTTATACTTTTTGCATTATTAATCTCTAATTTTCTGTCATTATGGTTGGAAATTTTTGTTATTTCTATCTTTTTGAGTTTAGGGAAATTACATTTTTTTATAACAATTTTTTTCACTTGTTTTTCAAAATTTGGGAATTATACAATGTATATACTTATAAAGAATTAGAAGTTTCTAGAAAAATTCTGAGCCATTGTAAATAGGACATCTAAGTGAAGGTGCACAGGGCATTATAGCCAATTATTCTAAGAAACTGAATCCTGGAGGCTGCTGAATTGGGATTTGAGAGGCAGTTAAGGTTTTCTTACAATTCTTCATTATAAATGCTCAGGACAAGCCTGGGCAATATATATCATATGTGCTGAGTATGAATGTATTACATACTCATATATAATAAGCATTAATATATATCAATATGTAATATATATGAGCATTAATATATAATATAGTAATATTATTGTTTTAACATCAGGCCCAGTCTGTGATAATTTTCCTCATGCTCTCTCTCCTCTAATTTGAAGAGAACCAAGAATGTTTTTAAGTAATTTGTGTGGATAATATTAATATCATTAATCAAAGTAAACCTGACAAATTGTTTGTGAAATCATACATAATTCACCCTCAAAATAGTGCTTCCTTGTTGGGAGTAAAATGGAAGCCCACATCTTCAGTTAACAGAAGAGTTTGCAGATGGGACTGTGTTAGATTGATCTTCCTTCATTCCTGTCATAAGGCAGACAGCACTTAAGGTTTTATAACATGATTACCTAAGTAAAACTGAAGAAAAACCTAACTAAAATCTTCATGTGCTAACATTTCTCTTTAAATATATGAAGAGGATCTCTCTAGTAAAGCAATCATTTTCCTTGATGGGCAAAATAAACTTGACCCATCTGATGAGGGAACTTCATTAACAAGAATCTTTTTTGAATCAAATGTTAATTTTCCAGTTGTGTTTTTCAAACCATTTTGTTGAGTGTCAAATACTGAATTTTTTAACACATGATAATATACGAAAATTCGGGAGTCAACATAGATTCATGGTAGAGCTTTATAAAATAATCAGTCAACAATTTTAAGGTTGTGAGGTCTTATTGTTTCCATTGAGAATAAACAAGAAGTACTGGAGATTAACTTAAATGGTATGGGTGGATTAGGGTATCTCATTCAGTACCTTTTTCTTCTCAGAATCCTCAAAAATATGTATACAACAGTTATTGCAGATGGAGCCCACACAACCAATCTGTCACAATTCTGTTAGACTCTTTCCCAGTCTGAGATCCCAGTCTAATGATAGCAATATGGATAAATAAATAAATAAATAAATACACCAACCCGAATAGACAACTCACACAACAAGCTTCTCCCATACACATAGGCTGGTGACAGATTTCTAAGATCCCGTACTTAAAAATGAAGGATCTAATAATCACCCAAGATTGTAGGAGAAATTCTAAGAATAAAAAAGGATAGAAGATAAACAACCAAAAAAAAAATCCCTCAAAATCAGAGATAAAATTTGTATATTTTTCTAAAGAGAATAATTGGAATATTTGAATGAAAAAAAAAAGAAAAACCCAGGAAAGGGAACACTTAAAAATGGGAAAAGAGCTGCTACAAATTAAGCATCCGATGGATCAAGTAAAAACACCAGAGAGGGTGTGAAAGCAGAGGAAAGAACAAAAATTCACACAAGGTAGAATTAAAAAAGGAGGTAACAGAAATATGACAAGAATAACAGTAACACAGAAGATAGAAAGATAATGTTATGGGCTGGACTGTGTTCTCTAAAAAGATATATGTGGGGGACCTAACCCCAAGAACCTCAGAATGTGACCTTTTTTTGAAGTGGGGTTGTCATAGACGTAATTAGTTAAGGCGAGGTCCTGCTGGAGTGGGTGGGTTTCTAATCTAATCTGACTATTATTCTCATGAGAAGAGAAGAGACACAGAAACAGGGATGTGCAAATGAACAAAGGCCGTGTGGCAATGGAGGTATAGATGGGAATGATCAGTCCTCCAGCCAGGGAATTCTGAGGACCGCCAGTAAATAACAGGAGCTAGAAGTCTTATTTTCTCTCAGTTCTGGAAGGTAGAAGTCAGAAATATATTTTCTATTGTTTTCTTTCACCCGGTTTCTTGGGGCTGCCATAACCATGTACCACCAACTCTGTGAAACTAATATAGAGAGGATCAGTGAAGCTGTTCACTATCTGATTAACAAGAGTTCCAGAAAGAAAAAAAAAAAAAAGCATAGGAAATGGAGATGGAGATACTACCAAAAGGACACAAATAGTTTATTGAAAAGCCTCTCCAAATACAGTCAAAATAGAAATTGCAACGTCGTTTTTTTTCTTCAAAATTTTGAAGATAAAGAAAGGATCTTAAAGACTCAAAAAAGAGAAATAAAATCCTCCCACTCAAAATAGTTCTCACACAGAAATGAGAGGCTGAGGAATACTATACTTAACCATTGCACACCAGACACTGAAGGTCAATAAAGCACAAAGTCTTGGATATTCCAGATTTGACTCTCAGCCAACTGTAAATCAAATCTAATGGCAGAATACAAACCTTATCAGAAATGCAAAGATGAAGAAAATATATCCTTTTAAACATTTATAAGCAAGAAACCAACCCATGACCAGGGCAGTCCTAGGTCTGCCTGAGGAGAGCAGTGCAAGGAAGTTTCAGAACAATAGCTGGGGGAAGTCTAAGGGAGCAGCAAACTCTACTTGGAGAAAAGGGTCAAAGCAGAGTTTCTCAGAAAGGAACTAGGCTCTGCAGAAAACAGCCAGGATCACTAAAAAAGGGCAGTGAAAATATCACCACATTGGCAGGTTGTGACAATTTAAAGATTAAAAATATGAAGTACCTTGAACAGTGACTGGC
Organism: Alouatta palliata; assembly: GCA_004027835.1. Lineage (NCBI taxonomy): Eukaryota > Metazoa > Chordata > Mammalia > Primates > Atelidae > Alouatta > Alouatta palliata. The sequence goes on from PVKV010003037.1 coordinate 89,644, forward strand.
ATAGATAAAGAGTAATAAATTAACTGCACTGGAAAGATGGCTGGGGATATGAAAAAAGCAACCAAGGGCCAGGCGCAGTGGCTCACCCCTGTAATCCCAGCACTTTAGGAGCCTGAGGCAGGTGGACATGAGGTCAGGAGATCGAGACCATCCTGGCCAACATGGTGAAACCCTGTCTCTACTAAAAACACACAAAAATTAGCTGGGCATGGTGGCACGGGCTTGTAGTCCCAGCTACTCAGGAGACTGAGGCAGAAGAATTGCTTGAACCCAGGAGGTAGAGATTGCAGTGAGCTGAGATGGTGCCACTGCGCTACAGCCTGGGTAACAGTGTGAGACTCCATCTCAAAAAGAAAACAAAAGAGTAACCAAGAAAAGCATGGAAAGAAGTAAAGAGATCATGCTGACACACGGCAATTTAAAATAATAATACTGTCTAGCAATGTAAGGCAAACAACAAAAGAAAGAACTTAAAGAGCAAAAGTGGGCACTATTTAGGATTTGGGAAAAGAGGGCAAGGTTAGGGAGCAGATGGATAGTATTTGTTATTGAAAATATTTCGTTTCTTATATTTAGTCATAAGCATATATTACTTTTATCAACATATTTAAGACGTGATATTTAGTCAATCAAACTTGGTATCCCTAATTTTCAATAATAGACAAATAAACTCACATTAAACAGTAAATTCTAACAGAACATCTAGACTCCTCTTAAAGAAAGAAGGAGAGCTTCCAATAAAGAGTCTTCAAGGATGATGTGGGCATCTGCCAATTTATGAGAAATTCAATTGTAAATTGAATGACTGCTTTCAAGCATTTAGCAGAGACTGGCTGCCTGTTTGCTCCTTTCTCACCAGTCATCCTGGGCTCATGATTAGAATCCATTTTTCAGCCTCCCCTGTAGTGCGTTGTGGCCATGTGAACAAAGGGACATTGACAGAATTTATGTACTCCATTTCTGTATTAGCCATAAATACCTTCCCCTTCTCTTTCATCTTCAATGGCTGGATGTCAGTGCTTGAGGCAAACTTGAACATCTAGTATTGAAGATGGCAGAGCATCCTCATCAGTGGGTCTCTGAAAGGAGCTGTGGCAGACACAGCAATGGATGGCTCAGACCCCCTTCTTGAAAGGACACCCTGCCCAGCTGGAAGGAGTATGACTGTGTGGTTGATCCTCAGCTGAGTCTGGCTCAGCTTCCCAGCCAAAGCCAGGGTCTTCTCAGGGTAGCCCTGCACACATAATAATTAAGAGATTGGTCACTGAGAGGACCCACTTCTTGGGGCATCAGCCACATAGTGACTGAACAAGGTAGGGGTACAAGGGACTGGTCATTTCTGCACGGCACAAGACACTTCCAATGGACATCTCCTGTTACATTAATAAAGAAGGAATACTAGATGGAAGATGCCGACATAGCAATAACCTAAAATATATAGCTTTAGCTCAACAGGCCGAAAGTAGTTAGCAAGGAACTGTTATCAGAAACTGGAAAAATGGATGTCCATGTTATGCAGTAGCAAAATATTTAGTAAAAATATGATCTATGCCATTTTTAAGGCAAATTATGTGCTCACAGAGCCTGTAGTTTCAGTGGTGAGGTGTTAGAAGACAAGGCTATGTGTTTTTTGGCAATTATTGACTGTGTATAACTAAATCTTAGGGAAAAGAATAAGCTCAGGAAAAAGAAAAGCATGAAAGGAAACATGGAAAGAAAAGGGAGAGTAATTTGGTACCTCAAAAGTTTGTGTTTCTATTTGTTGACTTCAAAGGGTAGAAAATGTGATTAGGAAAGAGTCGTGACCAGCAAACACGCAAATGGCCATTAAAATTCCACCCAATAGAAAGGTCACATGGGGGCTTTAGCCCTGATAATTTCAATTGGCCATCATTCAGTGGAGTGCAAGATACGTGGGGAAAAGTGTTGAAGTTGCAGACACCAGGATGAAAGCACTTTTGTTGAACCCAGACAAAATAGGACTGGGAAGGCCTGAAGGAGAGGAGGCTCATGCTTATATGTCAAAGATAAGAGCTGTTTCCAAGGACTTACTAAAACCCTTCATGCATCTCCTGCTTTGATAAAGTTATCACTAGGCATTCTTTAGTGCTACAGTGATTCAGATAAGACATCCTCAGATGGTCACTTGCTCAGTAACGGCATCTCCACCAATGAATAGTCAACAACTCGGGCTTGGAAGTTATGGAAACAATGAAATCTGTTTCTAACCAGTTTATGTATTTTTTTTTCTTTTTTTGAAAATCTTTCCTTTTTCCTTCCCTCACTGAATGAATGGGTGGCTTGCCATTCCATGCATTCCAGATTATAGTCCTTATTTATTTTTGTGACATGTTTAGAGATTATTTTCTCTAGTGTTTTTCCCCTAGGTTGAGATAAGCAAGCAACGAAATAAATTAGGCTTGAGAAATATGTCTAACAAGGAATTTGATGCACTTACTGCCACAAGAAACTGACCAAAAAGAAAATATGTCAGATGTCTGCCAGTTTTTTGGGAGAACAGTGCTGCTAACAAAATCAGGAGCCTTTGATGGACTGGCATTAAAACAATGTTCAAATGCCCAAACGAGCATCTGAAGTGAGCTATTGAACCTGTTCTTCCTCAAAGGGAGTGCACTCCTGAATATCCAGTAAGAGAAGGCCACTAGAATAATGAGCAAGAAACAGGCCCCACTGAGGACAGCCGGTAGCAACTGAGAAAATGGAAAGACTGTTCTGCTCAGAGAGAAGAATCAGCACCTACTCAAAGATGTCCCCACTTCCCAGATGGAGGCTCCGCTCAGATTTCATCTTGCCATGGACCGGGTCCTGCTGCTTGCCTTCCATTCTTCCCTTTTCTAGGTGGGAGTTTATTGCAATTACCCTCGCACTGTTTCATAGGGGTATATTGTCTGTGTTTGGGGAGGTGGTGACAGAGAGGTGAGGACATGGTGTGCCAGGTTTTATGTCTCCCAACTACTCGAGAGTTGGTTTCTATTTACCACAGGGCATTTTAGCATAGACCTTTATTCTAGCTGTTATCTTTTACTGAGAAACTGTTATAATTTTGGTAAAGATACTAAAAGAAAATGACTTCCATTTGAGGTGTGATGAAAAGGTAAAATCTGTTGAGCCTGAAACACAGGTTTTCTAGCCTGTCTCTGAATGCGCTCACTGTGGAATGTCTTCACTTGGGCAAGTGGCTTAACCTCTCAGGCCTTTCATATACTCATCTGTGAAACTGTGGGAGCAGTAAGTTATGGATTATTTTGGATGATAGGTAATCAATATTCATCCCAGTGCTCAGCACAGAAGGCCTGCATGGTAGTCACTGAATGACAAGAGCTGCTTCTCTAAGCAAGGCTTATAGAGAGACATCCATTTGCTTCATAAGAAACGTGCCCTATAAAACTTTATTTCTCTTTATGTTCCTCTTTTTTATTATTCTCTGAGTAATCTTAAGATCTTGCAAATTTCTTGTCACTACTCAATACTGTCTCCTCGGTTCTTTCAGCTCTGCAGAATTAGATTCCCGGTTTAAATGGATATCTCAGATCTTTAATTACACGGAATCTCAGTGAGCCAACAAGTAATTTATGAAAGGAATGATAATACATATACATTGTCTCGAGATATTTTAAAGCTGTCTGAGAAATATCTGTCTCTTTGGTCTGAGAAAAGCATTTGTCTTGTTGGTATTTGAATACGTCTGTTTATGTATGTCTAGGGCTTTCCTACGTAGCTATTAACACTGTTTTTTAAAACCTGTGTTTATATGACAAGAAAAAAACCCTTCTTCTACAGAAGTATATTTTACATTCTTCCTTCATTTGGGCCTCTATCACAGAACACTCAGGATTAGGTAATTTATAAAGAAGAGAAATTTGGTTATTTCGCATAGCTCTGGAGCCTGGAAAATCCAAGATCAAGGTGCTCGCATTTCCTGAGGGTCTTCTCTCTGCATCCGTACATGGCAGAAGTTGGAAAAGGAAAAAATGGACAACTTTCCTTTCTCAAGTCTTTTTAAGGCCGTCAGTTCCCTCTTGAGGGCAGAGCTCTTATGTCCTAATCACCCTCAAAAGTCCCACCTCCCAGCACTGAAGATTAAACCTCCAACAAGTGAAATTTGGAGGGCACATTCTGACCATGGCACATGGACGAGAGACAGTCCACTGAACTGAACTCATGTGATAAATGTGTAAGCTTATACTTTTAGTTTTAAGTGACACTGGGGAAAAACATCTAGACTGATTTAGTGCAATATGTGCATAGAATTTCTAAGTGCACACATTCAGATAAATGAACCGATAAATTGCTTGTTTTATTAAAAAATATAAAATATTTTGCATGTTTATGAGGTCAGTATATTTTGTCAGAATCCAAGATGGAGAGTTTTGACCTTATACTTAAATAATTGAACTCAGCTTTCTGTCTGGTACAATACATACTTACATTAGCACATACATAACTAAAGGTTGTTTATAGTTTAACTGTGACTTAGTCATGAGGTTAAAGCCTTAGCAAATTGAAGTGCTGTTGCAGGTAATCACAGGTTACTCTATAATTAAGCTTTTACATTAAATGCTGTACTTCAGATTTTCTACAACAAAAATATTTTCTCGTTTGACAGATCCGAATATTTTAAAAATTATTGTTTGAACTGTAAGTTTTGCTCATTGATTTTTTTTTCAAAACAGAAAACATAAACAAAACTATTTTAGAGATCCTTTGGGAAATCTTATGTTTAGTTATGCATTATGGGGTTTAGATTTCTTGAAAAATGATGCTTAGGGAAAACAATTAGTGCTTTTGTAAAGTCATACTGTTAGTGAGATTTTGTTAGAATGAACAACATTATTCATAAATTAAGAAAGATTTTGTCACTGATGTTTCTGCCTGTGATCATACTCACTGTGTTCCTACACAGAATAATGCAAATGGTATCTGAAATCCACTTTTTTTGACACTTGACTCTCTGGTTTAACTCATGGCTACTCAGGCCTGCAGAGGGGACGGGAGTTCAGAGGCATCGTCTCCCTTCCTAGGTGCACTGGTGGGCAGGAATGTGAGGCTAAGGCACACACACAGACTGAAGTCCTGGCTCTGCCACTTACTAGGTGGAAGTTCTCCCCATATCGCTAAGGAATGTTTTTCTTTTCCCCTATTTTTGAATGTAGAGCAGAGAAGAGGGGTCAGTCTCTGTGGCCTTAAGATCCTTTTCACTCATAACAAAGTGCATTTCAATAAAGGAGATGTGTAGGAGGCGAATTTTCAAATGGCTTTAGTCATTGATTACATTGAAATGTGGATGCTGAAAATACTAGGTTGGTGCAAAAGTGATTGTGATATTCACCCTTACTTTCAATGGCAAAAACTGTAATTACGTTTGCACCAACCCAATAATATATTCTGGCTATTTTTATCAATACTTTCAAGACATTGAGCACATGACCTAATGTCCTTCATCATGTGGAGAAGACTAAAAGATTGTCATGTATTTCCACATCACAGCATAGCCAGGTAGAAAAAATGAGCTCAAGAACTTCATGCTTTCCTCACCAGGTTCTTTGTTTTTTGCTGCCAAACATTGAAGAGTAATTTGTAAAGTTTTAGATGCAATTCTTACATCTCCTTCAGACAAATGGATTCAGGATTGTGATATAAATTTTTTGCTTTCCCACAGTGTCTTTGCATAATAGATGCTTAATCAATTAATAAATAAGAAATAATCTGTCTCAGTTCTACTCAATCCTTGCCTCCAGCCGACACCAGCTTCCACTTCCATCCTTCTACCACAGATCTTCTGATTACCAATGTCTGCAACTCCTCCAAAATCCATTTCAAATTCCACTCTCTCTGATGGTGGTCACTGCACTCCATTTGCTATAGCATTTTCCTGGAAAACTGAGCCTCCTGAATGCATTGACTCCCAAGTGTTTTTTCATTCTTTGTCACTCTTCCTCTCTTCAGCCTCCACATCGCCTCTCCACTTTCTTATTTTTAAAATGTTATTATTTTAGAAACACTATATTGCTGTGTTGCCTAAGCTGGAGCAAAGTCATCATTCAAAGTTGGAATCACAGAACACAATAGCCTCAAACTCCTGGGCTGAAGCAATGCTCCTGCCCCAGCCTCCTGAGCCACCATGACTCAGATGTGTGTGTACCACCACAGCTGGCTTCCTTATCTATTTTTGCTTTTCCCATTTACGGAATAAATTATCCAGAATACTTGTAGTTCTCCTCTTCAAATTTTTCTTTTTGATCAATTTTCTAATATGTCTTCTATTCCCATCACACTACTAAAAGTCATCTTTTCCAGGCCACCACTGACGTAAGAGAAATTAAATGGATGCCTCTGCTTTCATCCTAATTGGCTTTGCAGGAATACTCAACACACTTGACCTTCCCTGCTTAACTGAAATAGCTTGCTTTGTTTGGTTTGGTGGTTTGTTTTTATGAAACTCATAATACCAAGCTGTTCTCGTCCTCACCTTACCTTATGGGTCATTTCTCGTCAGTATTAACGGTTGTTTTTCTTTTCCTTCTTTGTCTTGTAAATCTCTAAAGGTTGAGTGGCCCTGGAGCTCTCTTTCAGCCCATTACTTCCATTTTCTGCCTATTTTCTATCCAGTGCTATGACAATTGAGATAGTCAATAGGCTAGTGGTGTTCAGCCTCATGTCCTTCTTTCGGCTTTTTCTGACGGTGTGTAGATCTGTTACTATACAGCTTCTTGCATACCTCCATGACATTTACAAAAAAGGCACTTCAAACTCAGGAAGCACATTTTTAAAACCAATTTTTGATTCAACTCTTCCTAAAGAAGGTACAAAGCATCTAAAGTGTTCTTCTTTAAGACTTTCCAGTCACAGTAAATGGTTCACCATCTTCCCAGTTCACCAAAACATCAGACAAGTATCAGATTATTTCTTGAATTGTTATTATCCCTCACATTTTTCCTACATTCAAGCCATCAAAATGTTTTCTTGGTTCACTCTCTACAGTGTATCCTCTATCTGTCTATTGCCTTCCAGCTTCAATGTGAAAGCTTATTTCAAGCCACCATGATTCTACATGTGAATCACTAATTACTTCCTAAGAAATCTTCCTAATTTTACTCTTAATCCCTTCTTCTCCAGTTATGAGAGGTATCTTCTCAAAGCGACTCTCAAATGACATTACAGTCCTGCTTAAAACTCTGCAATGACTTTCCGTTATGCTCGTAAAACTATCTAATATGATTTTAGGTGGTAGAGACAACTTGAGCACACTTTCCTTCTTGGTATAGGGAGATTCTCTCATGGGTGCACGTTGAGTGAAATCAGGGCCTCCTCCTACTTAGCCTGAAATGGTCATATTTTCTCTGTTACAGTACTTGGAAGAAGAGAACTTCATCTTCTACGAAGTCTGAAATGGTCAGATTGCCCTTGCAATAGTCCTTGGGAGAAACTTTATCTAGGCATTGTCAATTGGGCAGTCCAACACAATGCTTTGACATTTGAAAGACTGATTCAAAGCTGTAGAGTTTAGAAAACTCTGTACCAAGGTGCCAGATGCATCTAATGTTCAGACCAGAAGTAGAATATAGCATCAAATTGAGCACTTGGGGTTGCAGCATGAGGTCACATTTTTTCTGGTACATGGCATCCCTTTATTCCTGCCATTGCATAAGCTGGCCATCTAGCCTTTCCAGTGATGCTGGGCACTGTCCAACATCCTATGAATTCACTGTCTTATTGGCTGCCTAGAGCTGGTTTATATTATTTGAAGTCAATAACCCTGAATAATGTACATTATTCATAAAAGCCCCCATAATCTGAATCACACATACTCCTTTAACTGCATCTTTTCCCAGCTCCCCAACGTACGCTAAGCTTCAGCCAAGGGGTCTAAGTGATTTTTCGTGAAAATGCCATTGCCGTTTCTGTTGTAAGATATGACATTCACTATTTCAATTACCTTTTCTTATTTAACATTGACTCAAAAGCTTAGTGGCTTGATATAACAATGATCTGTTATGCTTAGTCATTTAGTGGTTGGACTGGGCTGGAAGGTCCAAGATTTGAACAGTTTTCACTTACATATCTATTACTTGGGACTCTTCCACATTTCCCCATGTGGATAGCTTGGGCTTCCTCACAGCATGGTGGACTCAGGTAGACAGATTCCTTACACACTAGCTGACTTCTAAGAATGAACATGGAATGTACCATGCTGCTGAAAAGCTGTGTCAGAGCTTACACACCATTGCATCTACGACAGCTTGAACTCAGGGCTCTGCCCTTTGGTAGAAAGAGTAGCATGCATTTACAGGAGGGAGAAATCATGGCAACCATCTATAGTGACTACTGCTTTTGCTCTCCCCTTTATCCATGGCTCTTAGATGTGGCTTCTTAGGGGTTCTAGTTCTCAACTTAGACGTCTCCTCAGAAAGGAAATTTCTGAACCCCATATGAACTCCCACCCATTTTATTTTATTTATGAATTTATCACTTCCCTAAGTCTACTTGCTGAAGAAAAAAATAAAGCAAAAAAAAAGAAAAAATTCTGCCTGGATTTTATTATGAGTGCAACAGGAAGTCATCGTAGAGTTTTTAGCAGGGGTGCAATATCATCTGACAACCACTCTGAGAAGATACCACTAGCTACTGGATAACAAGGCATTAAGAGTAAAATAAGGAAGATTTCTCAGGAAGCAATTAGTGATTCATGTTAGAAATCATGGTGGTTTTAAAAAAAAGAAGGCTATTGACATTGAAACTGGAAGACAATAGACAGATCCAGGATGCATTTTAGAGGATGAATTAAGAAAACACTTTGATGGTCTGGATGCAAAGTAAATGTAAGGAATAAGAGAAATTCAAGAAATAATCTGATGTTTTTGGCTAATGTTTTGGGGAACTGGGAAGATGATGAGTTAATAATTTAATTCTAGATATCTTATGGAAAATGAATAATAGACATTGTATTCTTCAATGGAAACTACTCAATTGCATTGTGGTCTCCTGAGCTCTAGTGTGCTTATTTAGCATCTTTCAACATGCTTTTAGTTTTATTGCAAGGTAAAACTGCGTGTGGTACTCAGCATATAACCCATAGGTCACCCGATTACAGCCCATGGACCAAATCTGGTCCAACAATTGTTACTGGAAATACATTTTTATTCTGACACCAGCAGGCCCGTTCATTTTTGTGTTGCCTGCAGCTGCTTTTGTGCTGCCACAGTGGAGTTGAGTAGCTGTGAAGGAGACTCACAAAGCCTAAAATGCTTGTTCTGGCTTTTCACAAAAAAAGGTTCCTGACTCTTGGTATGTCCTCTTGTATGACTTTTCTATTTAATGTGATGTGAAAATGAAGTACTGTGATATGATATCAAACATGAAAATCTGGGGCTAAAGCTATAAATTTTTGTAAAAGGCAAACATTTTAGGTCTTTCTACTTCTCTCGGCCCCCAACCCTACCTTTGTGTTGCTAACCTTAGGGCAGAACAAGGTGTACATTCATGTGCATTCATAGCATTTTCTCAATGAGTACAGACGTGGCAATCCAACCCTATGACTTTCTGTGTGAGAAAAATGTTTCGATCATAAATATATTGAGGGGATCATAAGGTACTAAAATTTAAGACTTACATTGGGCATAATTTCAGTCTTGAAAGAGATTTTGAGAAGGAAGTATCTTTAAAAAAATTATTATTTATCTTCCTCCAGTTCCCTACTTTGAAAGTGATTAAGACATAGCCTGAGGCTTGCTTCAGAACCTAGGCAGCTGTGTCCATCGAGTTAAAAAAAAATGAGAGAGAGAGAGAAATGGTAAGAATAAATGTGGTCACAAGATTAGATGTGTATTGAAGAGAAGGATCTCCATCAGCTGGTTGATGATATGCTATCACTGACAATTTCACTCAGCGGTGGGTTTTTGCTTGAGGCTGCGCATGTTTCTCTCATTTCACTTGTGTCTCTACATCCTCTACAGAGTTAAAAATACATGAAGGAATAAATAAATAAGTTAATTAATATGCACTTTGAATTTTAGAATACTAACATACTGTCATGAAAAATTCAAGGCAAAAAGAACCTAGATTTATTCAGATGTCCCCAAAGGTAAGAAAATTCCTCCTAATGCCCAGGTTCCAATCCCTGTGTTTAGCCTGACAAAAACCAGACTACATTCCTCTCACCTACCTTTGTTTTCTTGCCAGAATATTTTCTCTCATGAGGATGGGGGCAAGTAGAGGTGCATTTCCTTTTCACTACAGCTTCATATGATGTACCTGTGCTGCTTCTAACAGTAGATGCCACCTTGAACAGGCAAAAGCCCGTCTGTCTCCATCACTTGGAATACAGAATTTCCTGAAATCAGTTTTAATTGTGGGCCTCCAGTGAATGGAGTCAATTTCCACAACTGTGCGGCACTTTAGGCAATATAACAAAATAAGTAATCAACAGACCTGACTTTATTCCGTGACTATGAACTCTAAATTATATATTTTTATAATAAAATGGAATGGTGGAAAGAGGAAGTTCTCTAGTGGAAAGATATGTGTTTAAATTCTATTGTTAATATTTTGTCAAAGGTGCTGCACTAGGCAGGATAACAGTCCCCCCTGCCCTCCCCACTCCATGATGTTCTTTTCCTGTTCCCTGGAAGGTGAATATGTCAGGTTCTGGAACAAAGGGCAATAAAGGCTGTGGTTGAAACTCAGGTTGCTAATCACCAGCTCTCTGACCTAGAAAGAACATGTGTAAAATTGTGGCAGAACATTCGGTGCTGGAAGATGTGATGTAGGAAAGACTCCACTGGTTTCTCTTGGCTTTGAAGATAGGGTGGCCATGAGCCAAGGGATGAAGTGTCCTCTAGAATCTGGAAAAGGCAGGGAGCAGATTCTCTCCAGAGACTCCAGAAGACAGTGCGCTCACCCAACATACTGACTTTAGCCCAGTGAGATCCATGTTAGATTTCTGATCTATAAGCCTGTAGGATAATTCGTTTCTCTGCCCTTTCCAGCAGCAGAAGGAAATTAAGACACTGATTTACATGGATACTGAAATTATTTGAATTTGTTTGAAGTATCTGAATACAAGTAAATCTTCAAAATCAAACACAAAAAATACACCCATTAAAATCAGTCCTACTTCAGTGAAAGCAATTCAGTTTAGATTTTTCACTGGAGCACATGTCACCAGAAGAGGAAAAATAAACCTATTTGCAGTGTATTTAACAATTACGTAAATGTCACCATGAAAATTCCCATAAAGTCAGCCTCTTTTTAATGGTATCGTTTTCCATTTTCAAGGCTTTAACAAGCCCTGCCATCTTGATAGGGTTAACCATATACCACAAGCCCTGATACCTGTCTCAAGTTGAATTCCCACCTTTCACCTGTGTATGGGGTAACCTCTCCTCCGCTACACCCAGTCTACCTTGCAAGTCTCTGTAAACAAAAATCCAACACATCCTGAATTAAAACCTCAACCCCACCTCTGACTATATCCTATTTATGCAGAGTTTCAGGGAGTAGCACCTCTTTCCTCCAAGTGGCTGCACCAAGAATCTCAATATTTTGCAATCACTCCATATCTAATCAGCCCTAAATTCTAATTCTTGTAAATACTCAAATAACACTCATTTATTTTCTATTGGAATAGTCTGCTGTCAGAACCTTATTTTAGATGACCTTCTAATTGGTCTTCCTGCCTTCTGCCACTTGTCCTAATTGGTGCCATATTCTATGTCCTGCATAATTAGAAAATGAGTTCCTTTTGGCCCCAGAACCTTCAGATATTGGTCATTGTTCCAAAATAAAGTGGGAGTCCCTGACAGTGACGTTCCACACTTCCATAGTACAAGGCTGGAATATTTATCTGTATATGTCTCCAATTATTTTTTCTCTTAGATTTCATTTATAATCTAAAGAAATATCGAGGATACCAAAAAAGCTCTTATTTATGTTTGTTAGATTTATAGTGTTTTAATTCATTTTCACACTACTATAAAGAACTACCTAAAACTGAGTAATTTATGAAGATAAAAGTTTTAATTGACTCACAGTTCTACATGGCTAGGAAAGCCTCAGGAAACTTGCAATCAGAAAGTGAAGGGGAAACAAGGTACATCTTACATGGTGGTAAGAGAGAGAGGTCAAGAGAGAGAGAGCAAGTGGGTAAGTGCCACACTTTAAAACCATAGATTTTGTAAAAACTCACTCACTATCACAAAAATAGCAAGGGGGAAACCTCCCCCATGATTCAATCACCTGCCACCAGGTCCCTTCCTTGACACGTGGGGATTATGGGCACTACAATTTGAGATGAGATTTGGGTGGGGACACAGGGCCAAACCATACCATTCTGACCCTGGACAGTCTGAATTCTCATGTCCTTCTCACATTTCTAAATGCAGTAATGCCTTCCCAACTATTCCCCAAAGTCTCAACTCATTCCAGCATTAACTCAAATGTTCAAGTTCAAAGTGTCATTGGAGACATGGCAAATTCCTTCTGCCAATGAGCCTGTGAAATCAAAAGCAAGTTAGTTACTTGCAGAATACAATGAGGGTACAGGCATTGGGTAAATATGCCCATTCCAAGTGGGAGAAATTGTGCAAATTGAAGGGGCTACAGACTCCATGCAAGTCCAAAATTTAATAGAGCAGTCATTACACCTTAAAGCTCCAAAATGATTTCCTTTGACTCCATGTCTCACATCTAGCTCACAATGATGCAAGAGGTAAGCTTCCACAACCTTGGGAAGCTCTGCCCCTGTGACTTTGCAGGGAACAGTCCCCTCCCAGCGTGTCTTCATGGTTGAGGGTCTGCAGCTTTTCCTGGAGTACTGTAAAAGTTGTCAGTGGATATACCATTCTGGGGTCTGGAGAATGGTGGCCCTCTTCTCACAGCTCCCCTAGACAATGCCCTAATGGAGACTCCATGTGGGGGCTCTGACCTCAGATTTTTCCTTCTCACTGACCTAGGAGAGGTTCTCCATGAAGGCTCTGCTCCTGCCAGAGACTTCTGCCTAGACATCCAGGCATTTCTATACATCCTCTGAAATCTAGGCAGAAGCAGGCCCAAAACCACATGGAATTTGCCAAGGCTTGGAGTTAGAACCCTCTGAGGCAATGGCCAGAGTTGAACCTTGGCCCATTTTAGCCATGGCTGGGGCTGGAGCTGCAGCAGCTGAGATACAGAGCACCATGTCTTGAGGCTGCACAGAGCAGAATTGTTGGCCCAGGAAACCATTTTTCCCTCCTAGGCCTCTGGCCTTGTGATGAGAGGGGCTGCTGTGAAGGTCTCTGAAATGCCCTGGAGACATTTTCCCCATTGTCTTTGTGATTAACTTTCAGCTACTTGTTACTTATGAAAATTTTGCAGCTGGCTTGAATTTCTCCCCCAGAAAATTGGGTTTTTCTTTTCTACCTCATTGTCATCCTGCAGGTTTTCCAAATTTTTATTCTTTGCTTCCCTTTTAGACATTAAGTTCCAATTTCAAATCATCTCTTGGTGAACTCATATGACTGTATGCTTTCAGAAAAAAGCTAGGTCATATTTTGAATGCTTTGCTGCTTAGAAATTCCTTCTGCCAGATACCCTAAATCATCTCTCTCAAGTTCAAAGTTCCACAAATCTCTAGGGCCGTGGCAAAATGTCACCAATAATTTTGCTAAAGCATAGCAAGAGTGACCTTCATTCTACTTCCCAAAACTTCCTTATCAGCAGCTGAGAACACCTCAGCCTGGACTTCATTGTCCATATCACTATCAGCATTTTGGTCACAACATTCAACAAGTCTCTAGGAAGTTTCAAACTTTCTCACATTTTTTTAGCTTCTTCTGAGTCCTACAAACTGTTCCAATCTCTGTTCATTACCCAGTTCTAAAGTTAATTCCACATTTTCAAGTATCTTTATAGTAATGCCCCACTTCTGTTAATACCAATTTTTTGTGTTAATTCATTTACGCACTGTTATAAAGAACCACTTGGGACTGGGTAATTTATGAAGGAGAAAAGGTTTGACTCACAGTTCCACATGGCTAGGGAGACTTCAGGAAACTGACAGTTGTGGTGAAAGGCAAAGGAGAATCAAGGCACATTTTACATGGTGGCAGGAGAGAGAGTGAGGAGGGAGGTGCCACACTTTAAAACCATCAGATCTTGGAGAACTCAGTATCAGGAGAACAGCAGGGAGAAACTACCTCCATGATCCAATCACCTCCCACCAGGTTTCTTTCTCAACATATGGAGATTGCATTTCAAGATGAGATTTGGGTGGGGACACAGAGCCACACCATATCAGACAGAAGTTAAAAGTAAAATTTTAAAATTCTTTATTTATTAATTCATGCCAAAGTTATAATAATATCTCTATTATGTCAAAACACAGCATTTGAAGCATCAGTAATCCTTTACTCATTGTTGAGACAATCTGCCAAATATGTTACATATCTCAGCCTGAGAAACCAGTTTCCCCTATTAGCTCTTCTAAGTAAAAATGGTGTTGGATGAAAATTGTCTCGTTTAATAAACAGTCACAGCTCAAACAGTCACAGAAGCTCTTTTTCTGTAGATAACCATCATGCTTCAGTACATGGCAGAAGTGCAATGCTTCTCATTTTGTCTCACAGGATATAAGACTTGTGCTCAGGGCTTGAGATTTCATACAATTAATGATATTTAATACTTTTGCGAAGACGTTCCCAAGAGAATTTACATTTTCCCCTCTGCATGTGAGATAGTGAAGAATACAGGGATAACTTGTATGAACTGGTGCCACTGCCTTGATTTGTGGTAAGTTGCCAGCACTGTGTACTGTGTGTCAAACTGTTTTACTTCCCATCTCCTTCGTATTGCTCACATCATTTGGTTGCTCACAGCTTTCCTCACTATTGCACACCAAGTCAACAACAGAGTGTTCCTCACTCTCATTTTTGTTTTTGCTGTAATCTATAACTGGGATTTCACCTGCCTGTCTAAAGTGCCCTTTTTGAGGGCAAGGACCATTTCTAATTCAATTTACCTTACAGAAAATGCAGAGGTAATAAATGTTTGTCTAATGTAATTGACAATTTTTTTCTTGAAGAAAATCATTTTCTTGGTGTCTTCATTTTTTTCTTTTTTAGTAGCTGGACCATTCAATGCAAGTACTGTATATCTATCTTTCAGTCTCAAGAGACTTTCCCACATTTAGCCCTAAGAAACGTTTCTTGTCAGAACTTGATTGTTATTACAAAAATTTCAAACCAAGATCATCCCCTTTTTTAAAGTTATAATTGGATGAAATTATAGAAACTCTAAAACAAGCCTAATTACATCCTAACCCTCACTCTACCATTGAACGTTGCCTTAGTACTGGTTATCAAGTAGATTTCCCTATGGTGTCTTCAGTAGAGCCTGCACTGTTGCTTCATGAGTATTTTCAGGGAATTCTGTGCATTCCTTTCAAATGATGCCACATGTGTGATTACTCTGACTCTCATAGTCTTCACAAATATGTGGACACTTGCTGGTGACCTTATCCAGAAAGCTACATGCTTGGAAGGAGAACTCCCTGCCAATTAGTGCCAACTGGTACACCACCATTTTCGTAAGGCTGTGCGACTGCTAATGTGCAAACACAAGATGGTAAAGCCCTTACAGTATTGACTAATTTCTTTCGTTTCTAAGGATTCAGAAACTACCGATTTATGCCAAAAACTTAGGCTTTGCACTGAATATTTTGGGGCAGTAGTTGTATCCTGGAGGTTTAGTTTGTGGCAGGGAAGGAGAGGGTTATGGTTCCGGGTTCCAAGACTTAGAAAGGGACATCAGCTGTCACTGAGAAGATTGCAGAAAGTAAAAGGATGTCATGAGTCACCCAGTGTAACTTTCACAATAAAACAATGGAGGGAAGAAAACACTGAGATCAAGAACTAACATGCTGCCTTTTATACAGTAGGAGCCTTTAAATTCATTTTCCTTCTTTGTTTTCTTCAAGAAGTGGACATGTGGCACCAAAATGTGAAACTAAAGTCTACTGTCAGTAGCAAATAATCACTAGAATTTCACACACATATTTTGAGCTGAGTGATGGTTTTTAAAAATTCTTACTCACTACGTGAACAAATCAGAGTGCATTTGGAAATTAAGCAACATAGAAAGGCTTGTTGGCTTATTAACTTTTATACATAGTAATTAATCTTCTAGCACTTTATAGTCCTAAAATCTCTTTCATGTATATTATCTTATATCTCACCCCATCTCTGTGAGGTGGATATTATTTTCATTTTAAGGAAGTCGTAACTGTTTTGGTAAAGTACTGTGTCAAGCAGAGATGCATTCAGCTGTTATTCTGAACTACACAATCAAGCACTGTGTGGTGGCCCCAGGAAGTTACCAGAAACACAGATGTCTTCATTTTTCTGCTGACGTCATTTGTTTCTATCTTTAAGGTTGAGAGATGGCTACTGTAGCCCTGGCCATTGATTTGAGTTTCTGTCCAGGAAAAGGGGAAAGACAGGAAGCAAAAGATCATTCACTTCCTAGATGAGTCAGCCTACTTTAAAGGTATTTTCTGGAACTTACACTAATAACTATTTCTGACCACATATAGTTGACCACTAAATATATCTGCAAAGGAGAGTGAGAAATGTAATCTTCTGCTGTTGCTTTGCTATTCCAAATAAAAGTGGGATTCTATTTCTGAAGAAGAATCCCAACCATCTTCTTACAGATGGTTATTCTGTTTCAGAGCTGAAGCTTTGCAGTTTTTAAGTCCATCCCTGTTTCTTGTACTTTTCAAACTACTTATCAGTCTCTTCCCACTCTCAGAACAAAGCCTCCCTACCTTGTGCAGTTCATTCTGTCTTTCTGATTATCTCTTTTAATTCAAGGGCACCTGCATTCCCCAGCATTTCAACTGAAGTGGCTCAATGTCAATGCTCCCACAACGCACAGTAGAAGCAAACGTAAATCTTCTCTGAAAAAAAAATTCCTCAGATTAGGGATTCTGGTTTGCCATAAACTAAAACCAATGAAATATGAGAGACCACAATTAAAAATCAGCAAACATACAAAATTGTCATCATCATGCATGAAAGTCGGACAGAAAAGCAAACATTACATTTAGACTCCCTGATACTGAAATGATAAGATAAATAATACTTAGCATTGTGCATATCAAATATGTTTATGGCTTTTAAAAATTAATAAATTGAGAAAGCTGTAAGAAACTATGCAAGATTACAAGAGAACTTTGAAAAATAACCACATAAAATGTTTATATGTATATATATGTGTGTGTTTGGACTATATATTTGTATACACACCCATACATGCGTATATACATATGTATGAGACATGATAGTTCAATTAATTATTAAACAGCTGATTAAATAGAAATGGCAAATTCACTAACAGATCTGCAAAAATTGCCTAGAATACAGCCCAGAGGCACAAGTCAGAAAAAAATGAAGAATTCAGGAGGTAACGAGAATATTATTTCTACCAACCCGCTAATGGGATTCCACAAGAAGAGATTACAAAAAATAGAGGAAAAAGATAGCTGAACAGATAATAAAAAGCATGTTTTTAAGACTAATGAAATGTATGAATCCACAGTAAGATCCTAAGTTAGAGGGAAAACAACATGTACCAAACAGAATAAATAAAAAGAAAACCATGTTTAGATGAATGATAGTGAAACCAATGAACTACAATGTCAAAAATAGTTTTTTAAGTAGAGAAAAGAGAGATTCTTAAAAATAATTGGAAACAAAATTTATATCACTCTTCTTCATTTAATAATGGAAACTAAAAGGCAATGGACAGTATGTACTCAACATGATGAGATAAAAATGATTGTCACTTCTCAATTATATATTCAGAAAATGATTTTATGGGTGAAAGTAATGGCATTTTATTATCAGTGAATTAATAAAATTTACTACCAACACACCATACCAACAACAATGCTATGATAATAGAAGTCTGCAGAGATTTAGGGTTGGTACAAGGAAAAATCAGCATAATAGATTCTAAAATATTTTCATTATTAGGATAGAGCTTAAGACATAAACTTTAGAGTTGCTTAATTAGATATGTTAAAATTTAAAAGGTAACAAAATAAGTGCAAGTAGATGCTTCATAGTTTATCAAATAAAAGAAAATGCAATAATTGATTAGATTTTTAAAACCCCATTGACTAAAAAAGGAAGAAAATAAAATAGGCATTGAAAAATAAAGACAAAATCAATGATTTAGCTGTCCCAGTTAGACAATACAAACTAACAAATATATAAAAACTAGAAAGAAAAAAGAAAAAAGTTTGTCGATATTAATCAATAATATTATTTAAACATAAACTTAATACAGCTTCAGCTTATGGTCAAAATGGAATAACAGGGACAAGATTTACTCTCCCACTTGGAACAACTAAAAAGTAATAGGACAACATACATGAAACTGATTCTCAAGACATTGCATATCAGACACTGAAGCAAAGTGATTCCCCAAAAATATGAAAGATGCGTGGTGAGTACTCTGATTCTCACAGCTTGTTACCTAGAAAGATGTCTCAATTGTGGTAAAGGAGCAACCTTTACCAAGATTGCACCTTGTGATGGTGCAATCTTGGCTCACTACAACTGCACCTCTTGGGTTCAAGTGATTCTCTTGCCTCAGCCTCCCAAGGAGCTGGGATTACAGGCCCCCACACCACACCTGGCCAATTTTTGTATTTTTAATAGAGACGGGGTTTCACCATGTTGGCCAGGCTGGTCTCAAAATTTCGACCTCCCAAAAGTGCTGGGATTACAGGCGTGAGCCACTGCGGCCGGCCTAGAACATTTTTTATTTGAAACCCTGGCAGAGGTTGAAGAGACAGCTAAACAGTTGAGGAGACAGTCCAGGATGGACAAGGCTATGGCAGCTCATAGGACAGAGCATCGAGAAGGAGCAAGTGGCACAGGCAGAATTCCGCAGAACTGTGGGGGGTCTTCCTTCAGTATTCAGCAGGCTACTGGCCATCACATGATGTATGAGTTATCATATGAATATGAGGGAAATATCTGAAGAAACATCTCCCTAGAAGCATTTGAGTAATCAGTGCCTGTAGCTCATGTAAAGCAGGGAATAGTGCCTGTTCCTACTAGTCAGAGTCACAAACCCCATAGTGCACGAAACAGCAGACACAGCATCACAGAAGGGTTTTACCCCAGTCAAGGCACAAAACAGACTAATTGCTTCTCTAGTCCCAACTTTGCTAGTTGGGACTAGTTGAAAGACCCAAAAGAGTCAAATGCCTTCCCAGTAACCTAAACACGTCCCAATACTTAAGAATAATTATTGAAATGCAAAAATATCTAGCACAAAACAAGGTAAAACAAAGTTATAAATGACATCAATAGCAATTCAACAGGCATGCAAAGGAGCAGGAAAATGCAGCAGTTGAGAATAAAGATCAGTTACTATTAACTAACCAGAAATGACGTATGATAAAATTGGTAGATATGGACAATAAAATATTTATTGTAAATGTGTCCCATTTGTTTAAGAAGCAAGAGGTTGAGTTGAACATATGTGGAGGCAAGGAAGATACAGGAAGACACATATTTAGATTGTAGAGTTGAAAACTCCAGTGTCTAAGATGGAAAATACACTAGATGGAAACAATAACTGATTCATCATTGCCAAAAAAAGGCATTAGTCAACTAGAAAACTATACACATTTAATGACAGGGAAAAGGCTGAGCAAATGAACAGAGCATCACTGAGATGTGAAACATCTTCAAGTAGTCCAGCACATATAATTAGAGTGAAGGAGAGGGAGAGAGGTCATGCAAAATAATTTTATTGATTTACTTTTTGAGACAGAGTCTCATTCCTGCTGCACAGGCTGCAGTGCAATACTGTGATTAGAGCTCGCTGCAGCCTTGACTTCCCAGGCTCGAGCAGTCCTTCCAGCTAAGCCTCCTGAGTAGCTGGGATTACATCACACACCAGCACACCTGGTTAATTTTGTTGTTGTTGTTGTTGAGACGGAGTTTTACCATATTGCCCAGCCTGTTCTCAAACTCGTGGGCTCAATTCATCTGCCCACCTCAGCCTCCTAAAGTGCTAGAAATACAGGTATGAGCCACTGCACCTGAAGAAAAATAATTTTTAAAATTAAATTTGATGACAATTATAAACTCATGTATTTAATACGTTCAAGAAGCCTCAAATAATAGGAACAAATATGTATATGTAAATACACATATAGGGATATAATGACTTTTAAAAACGTGATTTTGTGACATAGAAAAATCCTTAAAAGTATCCAGAAGAAAATGACAAAGTGTGTACAGAAAACAAATTAAATGTGATAGAACTTTTTTTTTTTTTTTATTGAGACAGTCTCACTCTGTCGCACAGGCTGGGGTGCAGTGGCACAATCTTGGCTCACTGCAGCTGTCTCCTGGGTTCAAGTTATTCTCCTGCCTCAGCCTCCCGAGGAGCTGGGATTACAGGCTATCACACCACACCTGGCTAAATTTTGTATTTTTAGTAGAGACGGGGTTTCACCATGTTGGCCAGGCTGGTCTCAGGACCTCCCAAAAGTGTAGGGATTACAGGTGTGAGCCACTGTGGCCGGCCTAGAATATGTTTTATTTGAAACAGTCTAAGTCTAAATACAATGTCATAACATTGTTAAAGTACTGAAAAAAAATTTTTTTTAAGATAAAATCAATTTTTTCTAGAATTCTCTACTCAGCAAAAACATCTTTCAAAAGTGAAGGCAAAATAAAGACTTTTACACATGCAAAGAAAACCTATACTATATATAAATGATAAAAGAAGAAAAATAAAATTATATCATACAGAAAACAAATTCTCCATAAAGAATTCCAGAAATGTAACCACTTGTATATATTAAAAAGTTAATTTTTTCAGATTGTTTAAATCTCTTTACCAATAATCGAATATTTAAAAGAAAAATAGTAAGAATTACATGGTGGGTTTGTAAAAGTAAAATATAAAATAACAATGGAACAAAAAAAAGGAAGGGAAAAACTGAAAGTAAATTATTTAGGAGTTTATGTATACCTGGAATGATATAATATCACTTGCTGGTAGACTAGTAAGTTAAAAATGTATAGTGTAAATTCTAAATCAAACCCTGCTATAACTCAACAATGTGTTATACTCAATAAAGCAATAAATAAAATAAAATAGAATTGTAAAAATTCTGAATTTATCCTAAGGAATTAAACAAAGAGGAAAGGAGAACAAAGTAGAGATGGGACACATAGCAACAAATAAAAAATGGTACATTAAATTTCAACATCCCAAATATCACATTTATTCTTACATTAAATATAACAGTGAAATTAACAGAACAGTTTTAGACTAAATAAGAAAACAATCTTCACCATATGTCGATTACAGAAACCCAATTTTAGTATAAAGACAAATTGTTAAGTAAAATGCACACTATCAAAACTAAAAATTAACGTAGCTATACTAATTAGATTGTAGAACACAGATTATTACCAGGAATAAAAACAATTTCTTAATGAGAAATTTTCTAAAGAAAGGGCCAGTTCACAAGGGGAAAACAATCTTAGGTGGTTTTGTATGTAATAATAAAGCTTTAAAATATATAAAAAGCAACCTGGTAGAACTACAATGAGATGTAGAGAAATACACAGAAGCACTCACATATTTTAACGCTTATCTATAGTACATAGAATAAAGAGGCAGAAAATCAGTAAACATACGAAAGATTTAAATAGTATTGTAACCAACGTGATCTAGTTGATATTTATGAAACACCCCACTCACCTTCAGCATAATAAACATACTTTTCTAGTGCACACGGAACATCAACTAAAATTAAATATATGCAGGTTAAAAAAACAATTCTTAATACATTTAAAAATATTCAAATCACAAAAAAGTGTTCTTAGAGCACAGTGTAATTAAACTAGGTAAACTACATAAACATACAAACTGGTATTTTAAAACTGAAAAGTATTTTAAACGGAAGCATTTTAAAACTGAAAAATAGTTCCCTAACTATTACATGGATTTGAGAATGAATTTAAAAAGAATTAAAAAGTGTTTTGAACTGAAAGAAAAGGAAAAGACAAATCATTACAATTTGTGCTGTGTGGCTAGATTAGCAATTAAGAAGAACTTAGAGCACTGATTATTGTATTACAAAAGGTGAAATTCCTAAGTCAATGATTCCAGTATCTGCCTAAGTCAGGCAAAGAAGAAAAAAAACAAAGTAAAAATCAGAAAATCAATGTCAAAAGCTGATCCTACGAGTAATCAATAAAACTGACAAACCATTCAGAACGATAAAAACAAAATGAATTACTTATATAAGGAATGTAAAGAGTGACATTATTACACTTCTAAAAAATACTAAAAAGATAAGAGAAAATCATAAAACATTGTTGAAATAATTAAATTAATGAGCTAAATATACACAGACTCGCACACACACCTTGTTTTAGGTCAGAACACTCAATATTGTTAAAATGCACATTTCCCCCATATTGACTTATGATTCAAAACATTGCAATTAAAATCTCAGCATGATTTTTTCTCAGAAACTGGATACTTGTTTTGAAAATTCGTATGGAAGTTCAAAGGACTAAAGCTTCCAAAATATCTTTAAAAAAAGAACACACATGGAGGACTAACACTATCTCATTTCAAGAC
The DNA here is from genome assembly GCA_004027835.1 of Alouatta palliata. Lineage (NCBI taxonomy): Eukaryota > Metazoa > Chordata > Mammalia > Primates > Atelidae > Alouatta > Alouatta palliata. The sequence goes on from PVKV010003037.1 coordinate 112,327, forward strand.
ACTGAGGAGTTAGGTATAAATGACATGGAACAGAAGAGTCCAGAAACAGACCTACCCATGTATTACCGTCTGAAATTGCCAAAAACGTGCAAAAGTAATTTAATGGAAAAATTGTAGACTTTTTCATCTGTGTTCTTGTTACAAGTGAGGATATGTACACAATGAAACAAAGCAAAAGAAAAGGAGAGCTTCAAACCATAACTTGCATTTTATAAAAAATAAACTTAAAATTGATGATATATTGGCCAGGTGTGGTGGCTCATGCCTGTAATCCCAGCTCTTTGGGAGGAAGGGGTGGATGGATCACTTGAGGTCAGGAGCTAGAGACCAGCCTCTCCAATGTGGTAAAACCCTGTCTCTACTAAAAATTAAAAAAAAAATTAAAAAATGATATATTTAAATTTAAAACTTAGAAAATCATATAAACCTATTTTAAAATTCTATAAATTTAAAAATCTACAAACAACAGCAAAAAATAAAAAAAAAAAAAGAAAGCATGGAGAAAGTTATTGTGACCTTAGGTTAGGCAAATATTTCAAATTAAAAATATAATCCATAAATAACAAATTAAAGAATTAAACTTTTCAAAATTAAAACAACTAAAACAACAAATTTTGCTCTTTGAAACACACTTAAAAGAATAAAAACACAATCCAAATACTAGGAGAAACAAATCATTGCAAATTACATCAAACAAAAAACTAGTATCTATGCTATCTTAAGAACTATGAAACTCAGTTAACCCAACTTTTAAAACTTGGGCAAAATACTATTTAAACAGACATTTCACCAAAAAAAAAAAAAAAAAAAAAAATAGAGGTGGCTAATTAGCACTTGAAAAACTGTTCAACACTATGGATCATTAATGAAATAAAACTTAAATTAAAATGTTAACTTATAAGCAATAACAATTTATTAGAACACAATAGTTAATGTATTATTACCTTTAAATAATTTAAAAAGATTCACCATAAAAAGTGTTGGCAAGGATATGAACTCATTAGAACACTCAAACACTAGCTGGTGAAAATGTAAAATAGTCCAGTGAAATTAAAAATGAGTTTTTCTGTTTTTTGAAGTGTTAAACATGTACCTGCAGGTGATCCAGCCATTCTATGCCTAGACAGCTACCCAACGGAAATTAAAATGCATGATCATACAAGTGGGATACGTGAATGTTCAAAGTAGAATTATTTCAAATAGCTAAAAACTGAAACCAACCCAACCACCAAAAGTTGAACTAACTGACACATTTTAAAATATCCATCCAATAAAATATTACTCAGCAGTAAAAATGAACGAACAGTAGGTACATGAAACAAGATAAACTAATCTTCAATAACTATGCTGAATGAAAATGGCCAAAAATGTGTAAACTTTATTATTACATTTATATAAAATTTTACAGGATGCCAGTGAAGATCCTTGGTTGTGGATAATGAGGTGGGAGGAGAAGAGGAAAAAGGGAATAGAAAGCACTAAGTGTTGGGGGTGAGGAATCTGCTCTATTGATTTTGGTGATGTTTTCGTGTATTTAAATATGAGTTGAAACTTGTCAGATTGTGCGTTTTAAATATATTTAGCTTCTTTTACAGAAATCACACTTCAAGAAAGCTGTTATAATATATTTAGGGAAATATATTAGGAAATGCTCTTATGACCGATAGCGTATCACAAAAACTACAATCCTTACAAGAAGCCAACTGAAGATCCACGGGGTAAACTTGTGAGTCAAGACACTATAAAAAATACAAACATAAGGCTTGGCGTGGTGGCTTGCACCTAGAATCCCAGCGCTTTGGGAAGCCAAGGCAATTGGATCACTTGAGCCCTGCAGTTTGAGACCAGCCTGGGCAACATGGAGAAACCTTGTCTCTATAAAAAACATTACGAAAAATAGCCAGGCATGGTGATGTGCGCATGTAGTCCAGGCTGAGACAAGAAAATTGCTTGAGCCTGAGAGGTGAAGGCTGCAGTGAGCTGAGATGGCATCACTGCACTTTAGCCTGGGCTACAGAGTGAGACTGTCTCAAAAAGAAACAAAAGACAAAAAAAGAAAATAACCAAAAACCATAAACAGCATGCTAGAAGATATAACAATACATGTTAACAAAAGAACTCTAAAAAAGCAGTAACAACCCAATGGAAACTGGACAAATGACATAAACAATGATTTCACAGAATAGGAAACACTGATGACATACACACTCATCTCATCCTCAGTAAGAAAACAATTCACATTTTAATCACAATAATTTGCCATTCTATAGAGACTAAATTGAAAATAAATTAAGAAGTATGATAATACCAAGTGGTAGAGAGGATGTGCCAAGTGGTAGAGAGGAGAGACCAAGCTCTTAAATGATGTCATAGTATAAATTTCTCCAAGAAATTTGAGGAAATTATTTGACACAATACGATGTAAACTTCAGCATTTACTGGAAACCTGACTCAGCAAGTATCTTCCTAGATATGTACCCTAGCAAAACATCACAAATGTGCAGCTAGAGACATTCACAAACTTGTTCATAACCACATTTTTCTTAGCAATAAAAATTGGAACCTAAATGTTTATAATGGAAGAAAGGAAATATAAATACAAAAAGGTGTATTATACAGCAGTGAAAATGAGTGCACTACAGTTACATGCGTCTATGGTGATTAGAAACAAACTAGTTGGTGAAAATAATAAGTTCTATATAACTATGTATGCTAAGATGCCATTTTGTTTATGTTAAATAAATAATTAAAAATAAGACATAAAGATATATCATATGTTATCAAATATATTTTTTAAAGCAAATGAAGGCTGGAAGCAGTGGCTCATGCCTGTAATCCTAGCACTTTGAGAGGCCGAGGTCAGGAGGTCATCTGAGGTCAGGAGTTCAAGACCAGCCTGGCCAATATGGTGAAACCTCATCTCCACTAAAAACACAAAAATTAGCTGGGTGTGGTGGTGGGTACCTTTAATCCCAGCTACTCAGGAGGCTGAGGCAGGTTCAAGAGAATCTCTTGAACCCAGGAGGCGGAGGCTGCAGTAAGCTGAGATCTCACCACTGCACTTCAGCCAGGGTGACAGAAGGAGGTTCTCTCTTAAAAAAAAAAATAGCAAATGAATAATAGACACAAAGTTTAGAATAATTATTATCTTAGAGGAGGAGGCTAGAGAATCAATAGGGTGACAAAGAAATGCTCAAATAGATTCAGTAGAGGGATAATGTAGACATCTTGTGTTAAAGGGTGGATTCCTAGTGTTCATTGTATGATGCTTCCTAACCCATGTACATTACACATATTCCTCATATACATCATATTAAAAACCTATAAGGCCTTACAGGGTAAGAAATTGAAATGACAGGTTATATGTGAAAGGCTGTTCTGTACTTACGAATTTTGGGAGAAAATCTAAGTACAAAAATGAAATAATTAGTCAAATGTTTTGGTTCCAGAATGGATTATATTAGACTGAGAGATACTTACAAGAGCATTCGTTGAGCTTCTCCTAGGAGAGGGAGAGAAACACTGGGCCCTGTGTTGGGGACAGAAAGCCCAGGAGAAGGGAATATGGTCCTTTCTCCCGAGGAGATTGCAGTACATCCAGGGAAACTAGTCATAGACAGAAAAGATGCCCAGTGATCCATAGGTTCCATACCAGTTCAAGAGAAACAGGTATGTCATGACCAAGTTAAAAAACATTAAGTGTTAACTACATTCTAACTGGTCTCTGCCTTTAGGTGATTCCCATACAAACCACTTTCTCTACACTTAGGAGAGTGGTTATTACCGTTAAACACACTTCCAAAGCCTATACAATTAAACCATGAAAAAAACATTATTTAGTATAACACAGGGTGAATTATCACATGCCTATTAGGAGTGGAATATTTTACTTAAGTTTAAATATAATGACATGCAGAGGAGAAAAGTGGACATTTACTAGAAATTTAAGCAAGATACAGAATTATTAGTTCTTAGAAAATATTGTGTACCTAAACACTGAATTCCAAGAAATGATGCCTTTTTAACCACCAATATGATGTGACACATGTCAACAGCAAGGAAAGGGTTACATCAATTACGCTGTTTTAGAAGTGTCAGCACTGAAGAATCCCGGCAACTAAGGAAAATCTGAATATATTTGTAGAAAAAAAAATTATAATAGGATTTACATATTTTAAACAATAAAAGTAATGTCTTCACTAAGATAAAAGGACAATAAAAGTTATAAAGAGAATAAGGAAATCACTTATAATCTCGGTCTCTAAAGAAAACTGCTGTTTTTATTTTATTGTATTTCATTTAAAGCTCTCTTTGATTTACATGTTTTATATGTATGTTCTCTGTCTCTCTCTGTATATATATATATATGCATGTTTTTATACATATGCATGTTTATACATGTGCATAGTGTGATTATAAAAGCTAAATAACCTTTTCCTGCTTTTGACTAAAAAATCATTTAAAATAAAGATCTGTAATAGAATCCTCCCAATTAAAAGAAAAGGAAATTAAGAAGCCCAGGGCTAAAATTTAACCCATGTCACTTGCTTTTATCTTTAATCAGTAATTAAAGAGTTTTGCTAATTTTGTTCAAGAGGAGTTTCTTTCTTAATGGCCTGCAGTCATTCAGCTAGATCAATGATGTAATCATGTTGCCATGTCACCAGCTTGGTCTGAAATCCTTTTTGTAGAATTCTTTACAGTTCAGGTTAAAATGACCTCAAGTGCTTAAAAAAACCTCATATAATCACACAGTAATGATCTGAACCTGGAACGTACATACAAAATCTCTTCCATTCACTTTTCGTCTAAAATGAAGCAGTTTCAAGGGCACAATGAGTATGGTTTGTTACACAGAAATTGTCATCTTCTAAGTATTATAAGGGTCTGGTCATGTACTCGTGCTTTTTTTAATGCATTCCCACAAATTCAGTTACCATTAAAAATAATTATCTCTGCAGTAAAAAATGTAATTATGTCTTGAAAATAATTCTGGCCATTTTATCTTAGTGTGGGTTTAATGTTGAACCTATCTGTGCTAAAATCACCTGGGAAATCAGAAAGTTTCACAGTATTTTTATATAATTTGAAGGCATAATTTTTTTCATAGACAATTTTTTTCACTTATATCACTAATGTTTACTAATGCTCAAAAAACAAATAGGAAACATATAAAATGATAGATCTGGATTATCATAAAAATTATAGTAATCACAAAGAATCATTAAAAAATTGTTGGTGTTTATCGGTCATATAAGAACAAAACTCCATTATCCCATGTCCCGAGGGAGCAGGGATTATCTTTACAGTAGCAGTTAAACTAGCAAAAAGTCTAAGATAACATGCTCCAATTTGGATTCATGAAACTGAGCTACCTAACTTTGCTTTTAATAAAACATCCTTCTCATTATATTTCCAGGCCTGCTACATGAATTCATGTTTACATACTATGCCACATCAATGAAAATACATATGATATTTTACATATATGTATATTATGTATACATGTGTCTATGTGTGTATAAGTGTGCAGGTTCATACATACATGTGCACACGGGGGTATATGTAAATATGATGTACAAATCTAAAATTGTACAGTTTGTTATAGATATTTTCTTAGTAAATATCCACAGTAAAATAACATTGAAAGTCGTTTATTAGTATCCACATCTAAAGATGGGAAAGAACAAACTAATAACAAATGAATAACCTGCCCATCGTGGTCGTAGGGTAAACTGTCTTTCCTTCCTTTTCACTGCCTCGGTGTCTGGCTCTTAACAAACAAGACGTGGTCTTTTGTCCCAGGTTCAGGCTCTTAACAAACAAGACGTGGTCTTTTGTCCCAGGTTCAGTTAGTTGTACGTTCTTGTTTCACACACACAGCACTTTCATGAGCTGTGAACACACGCTCTCTTCGGTATGGCCAGTCCCGGTGGGTTCAGTATGAACAAGAGTGACTTCATTCACATTGACAGGGTCCTGTTGTTTATTATATCATTTTCAGCTTGGCTGTTTCCCACAATGAACTGCGAGCCCATGGAGCATATGTCACAGCCATGCCTCCATCTCCAGTGTTTGCAGTGGTGGTACTCTTGCTGCCAGGTAGGTCTCATCTCAAGTATCACCTCCTTTCTTCTGACCTCTTGAAGTATCACCTCCAGTTTGCATTTCTTCACTGGGTTCATCAGTATAAAATCACCTCTTATGTGTCTGTCTGTTTGTTATCCGTCTCCCCTCTGGAGCTCTGTCTTGCTTGCCTCAGTGTTCTCAGCATTCAGAGCAGTGCCTTGTGTATGAAGTGCTTGAAAGGATTATTATAAACTATTAATAATTTTTTGCTGTTTGTAAAGAATAAATAAACATGAAATTTTTTTGATCAGCAAAAATAAGATGGATTTTTGGTGTTGATTGCCTTCATATGCCATGTTCACATGTTCACATGCTATGTCCTCTTGTCACTTAAAGACCAACTATGGGTGGCCTCCCCTGGTTTGTTGACAACAGGGGAGGCCCCATGGAAGAGGTGATATGTGCATACTTTTCAACGATTTTTTAGATCAATATTACTATCCCATTGTATATATGTGAAAGTGAAGTTCATATATTTTGAAAAACTTACTAAGTTGCACCTGCCACTGGAAATAGCTGAATGTAAATCTCAGGTTGGAAAGATTCCAAGTGCAAAGTTGTTCAACCCTTCATGCCAGGTTAGGGCAACACTGAGGGGCAGATGGCCTCTCTGTCAGCTCCACCAGGGCTGGCTGTCAGGTGTTACCATGCATGGGTGCTGTGTCTGTATCACAACCAAAGCCCACAGGAAAGGCTGCATGCATGCTTATACACACATTTACTCATATTTTTGTATTTCTGTTTATGGATCTAATAACTATTAAATTTTACTTAGGTGTTTTTATCACTTAAAAAATCCTTAGACAGCTGGGTGCGGTGGCTCATGCCTGTAATCCCAACACTTTGGAAGTCCAAGGCAGGTGGATTGCCTGAGGTCAGGAGTTTGAGACCAGCCTGGCCAACATGGTGAAACTCCATCTCTACTGCAAATACAAAATTAGCCAGGCATGTTGGCGCATGCCTGTAACCCCAGCTATGTAGGAGGCTGAGGCAGGAGAATCGCTTGAACCTGGAAGGCAGAGGTTGCAGTGAGTGAGAGGAGATTGTGCCATTGCACTCCATCCTGGACAACAAGAGCAAAACCGTCTCAAAAAAAAATTCCTTAGACATATTCAGTTATTTACTCGTTGCAGAACTGTTAAATATATTGAGTGTTCTATGGATGGTTTTTATTTTGCTCAAAATTCACTGAGATTTCAAATTTACAAATACCATTGACAACAGCCTCTTTGTCTCTTTCAAACCGATTTTCTCTGTCCCTACTCAATAAATAGAGGCCTTGAAATTCATTGCTGGTGATTTTAACTCATCTCACTTTTTATACTGGATTTTTTTACATTCAATATATTAGATGTTTTTCTCCTCTCTGATGTGTCTCCATCATTCACCAGCCCACAAATACCTGGGCTGGAGGGAGGGGAGTGGGTGCAGTGGCTCATTAAAAGTGCCTTTTGCCTCCAGTTGGAATACCTCCACTAGTTCAGGCCCACAGTCGTAAGAGGGATCTCAGTACACCAAAAGCTGTGCAAATTCAAATAACTTCAATAGTGAGAGATTTTAAACCATGTATTTTAAGACCTGATTAAGGAAATTCTGACCCCTTAGCTTGATGAAAAACAGGCTGAGGGTAACAAAAAAACTAACTTCACACGTAACAACAATCCAGTGGAAAAAAAAAATTAGACTTACACTCTCTGACTTGAGGGAATTAAATCAAGACCAGTTGATGAATTGTCTTAGGAAATTTTTCAATTCTGTGTAAAATATAACAAAAATCTAAGTTGTCAAGAGATGGAAAGCAAATGAAGAAATGAAATGAAGAAATAAAAAGGAAATGCTGACTTTTCTGTTAACAGAAGGAGGAAAAATTATTTGGTAATTACCATGAGAAAAACAATGTGCTAAATTTTTAAATTTTGTTTATATTTTGTTTTATTGTTGCTATTATTATTCCACAAAAAGCTAATGAGGAAAATAATCACATGCTCAACTTTCAGAGTGAAAACAGACTCAGAAAAACTAGACCAAGTGCCATGGTTTATCCAGCTAATCTATGATGAAGCCAGGATTCAAACCCTGCTCCTGACACAGCATCTCATATTCCTTTTATTCTCCATACTCTAGTCAAGGTATACCCTCAATTACTGTTTTTTTTGTAGAAAAATTTCAAAACATAGTGTTAATAGACAACAAAAATTCAGATTTGATGCAATTCTAGGTCCCAATTATTGATATCCTAAGGGATTTGGGGTCACATTCAAAGTGATTTTTTTTTGGAAGATACTGTGTGGTGACCCAAAGGAGAACTGCTCCTCACATTTCCCCCAACCCCCACGGGGCCAGTGTGCTTCAGGGCAAACACTCGGACTGTTTATTTGATAATAAATCCAGGAGCTCAGTCATCAGTTGATCATGACAGCAACTCAGATTTCAGGCTTGTAAAATTATTTAACTTTTAAAAATAATAATCGAAACTTAAGTATTATATTTACCCAAATCTGGAAAGGAGAACACAAATTCTAATCCATTTATGTTGTACGTTCGCCCATGTTATTAAATATAAGTGACTTGTCAGAGGAAAAACCAGTAGCTCTCAGAGACAAGGAACTAAAGACAGCAACATGGCGGTGAGTTCATGTCACCTCTGATTATCAGATTCATATGGGCCTGAAGACAAATTCTTCAGTGAGGTAAGTTCTGGATGAAGCTTAGATTTAAGGGACAAAAAGGCTCACAGTTGGACCTAAAGTGTTGTATCGTTAAGGGAATTAAAGGGTCTTTGAAGAAACACCAATGGCTCCCACTGAGTGAGCTATCTAAGTGGAAAGAAACACTGCAGAACTTTTTGGGATCTGGAAGGCCTGGGGCACAAGTACTCTCAAAGTAGGTGGCTCAAATTCTCATAAGGTATCAGGGCATTTACTGATTTACTGTAATTTAGTGATTTACTGAAAACCCACTCAGTAGGTTATAATATTAAAGCAGTAAGCAGGAATGCCTGCCCCCAAACCTCATATCCTTTGCAATCCACAATGTTGTAAGGAGTTTCTATAGCTGTAAGGTCATCCTAGATTCTTCTTTTCTTGATTCTCAGAGGTGAAAGTTGTAGGAGTTCCTCTTGACCAACATGTGTCCATGTAAGGACAGGCTTTCCAGAGGCTCTGACTTCTTTTTGAGAGCAATCTCAATCTCATGTGTTGTCACATGTAAATCTCTTGGGTATCACTAGTTTACTAGATATTTTTAATCCTTAGTAGGCATTTGTTCAATGCTCATTTTATTGTGTGGTGCCTAACAGAAAATGTTCACCAGAAACATCTGAAACGTTTTTGAAATTAATCATCACCTTTATTTACAGTTAAGGAGCAGCTGATATTTTTCTTAATAATTGGTTCTTTCAAATTTCTTGACTAAATTTAAGGTAGTACAAAACAAACTAAAATTTTAAAAATAATAACTAGAAATAAATAGTATACCACTGAAACTTTCAAGTTGTTATTCAGAAATTATTTTTATTTTCCTTTTTCTGATTGTTCTACTTAGACTTTATATCACAGTAGTTTTTGCTCATTTTTCAGTGTAATCACATAATAAGTTTAATAAATAGATTTGAAAAGGTTTAAAAAATGCAATCATTAAATTAAGCTGACTCAAGGTCATCAATGCAATGGGTAAACTTGAGAAGATTTTTCTCTAAGAACTAAAAATCTCTCTGAGAAAGGCTAACGTGAACTAATTTTGTAAAAACAAATATATATATATATATATGTCAGTTTACAAGGCGATTTTTCTATCAAGTATTCATCTGAACTCAGAGTTGCTCTTCAAGATATTTTTCTTCTTAAATCATACAGCTTCAGAGACATCTCTTATTAAAATATTTCCCACAGGTATTGATGTGTTTCTAAATCTTTCAAGTCTTTCAAACAGTCTCATCTGTTCTTTTCATTTTCTCTGATTAAGCTAGACATTTATGTTGCCTGGTGACCTCTTCTATGATGTGACAGAGCCGGAATTAATTCAAGACTGGCCTGACTCATTTTTCTTCCTCGCATGACTAAACTAGTGTCTGTGGTTGTGTTGACCACTTTCCTTCTGGAGTGTTCTCAGGAATTCTGCACACTGGTTCTCATGAAAAAGGCACACAAGTTCCCTCAGTCCCAGAGAGAAAAGTATGAGGGAGCCAAAAGCAGAGGTAGGGAGAGACATCAAGCAGAAAGCACAGAGGTGAATTTGAGCCTTGAGCTGCTGAAGCACAAGAGAGAGAGGGGAAGCCTGCTCTCTACACAGAGTTCTAAATCAGCCAGGAAGGAGTAATTGCTATTGGGCAGAAAGCACAATAACCATCCACCTAGAAAGTAAATAGTAAAGAGCATCAACAGTGAAGCTGACATGACCTGTCACATCTTCATGCAGGTCAGTCTCTACAAAGAGTAAGAGCATTGTATTAGTCCATTTTGATGCTGCAAATAAAGGCCTCCCCCAGACTAGGCAATTTACAAAAGAAGGAGTTTTAATGGGCTTACAGTTCCACATGGCTGGGAAGGCCTCACAATTATGGTGGAAGGCAAAGAGGGGCAAGTCACATCTTATGTAGATGGTGGCAGGCAAAGAGAGAGAGCTTCTGCAGGGAAACTCCACCTTATAAAACCATCAGATCTTGTGAGACTTATTCACTATCATGAAAACAGCACAGGAAAGACCCACTCCTATCATTCAGTTACTCCCATCAGGATACTCCCACAACACGTGGGAATTATGTGAGCACAATTCAAAATGAGATTTGGGTGGGGACACAGAGCCAAACCATATTATTCCACTCCTGACCCCTGTCAAATCTCATGTCCTCATACTTCAAAACCAATCATGCCTTCCCAGCAGCCTCCTAAAGTCTCATTTGAAACAAGGCAAGTCCTTTCCACCTATGACCTGGTAAAATCAAAAGCAAACTACTTACTTCCTAGATACAATGGGGTACAAGCATTGAATAAATACAGTCATTCCAAATGGGAGAAATTTGGCAAAACAAAGCAGCTACAGGCCCCATGCAATTTCAAAATCTAGAAGGGCAGTGAAATCTCCTTTTACTCCACATCCATGTCACACTGATGCAAGAGGTGGATTTCCATCGTCTTGGGCAGCTCTGCCTATGTGGTTATGCAGGGTATAGACACCCCTCCTGGCTGCCCTCATGGCCTGCCATTGAGTGTCTGTGACCTTTCCAGGTACACGGTGCAAACTGTCTGTGGATCTACCATTCTGGGGTCTGGAGGACAATGGCCCTCCTCTCACAGCTTCACCAGGCAGTGCCCCAGTAGGGAGTCTGTGTGGGGTCTACAGCCTCACATTTCCCTTCTATACTGCCCTAGCAGAGGTTCTCCATGAAGGCCGCACTCTTGCAGGAAACTTTTGCCTGGGCATCCAGGCGTTTCCGTACATCCTCTGAAACCTAGGCAGAGGTTCTCAAATCTCTGTTCTTGACTTCTGTGTACCTGCAGGCTCAACAGCATGTGGAAGCTGTCAAGGCTTGGGATTGTACCTTCTGAAGCAAAGGCCCAAGTTGCACCTTGGCCCCTTTTAGCCATGGCTGTGGTGGTTGGAACTTTCCACACCTGATGCACAGATTTTATCAAATGCACTCCGTGAATCCATATCTACATACAATAATTTGTTTTGCTTTAATTTTTAAAGGAATTGCATAATTTTCCTTTTGAGATATTAGTTATGGTCAGCTGTGCTTCTCAGCAATCATTATTTAGAATTGGCTAAGCAAGTATGAAACTAAGGAAATACAGCATCTGAATTGGCTATGGATAAAATTATAAACATATTACATAATGAAATTGCCATAATATGTATTGTGTTAGTCTGTTCTCATGCTGCTGATAAAGACAACCCGAGACTGGGTAATTATAAAGGGAAGAGGTTTCATTGACTCACAGTTTCACAGTGCTGGGGAAACTTCACAATCAGGGTGGAAGGCAAAGAGGAGCAAGTCACATGGTGGCAGGTAGGAGAGCATGTGCGGGGGATCTCCCCTTTATAAACCCATTGGTTCTCAGGAGACTTATTCACTATCTTGAGAACTGCATGGGAAAGATCCACCCCCATGATCCAATTACTTCCCACTGGTTCCCTCCTACAACATGTGGGGATTAGATTATTACAATCAAGGTGAGATTTGGGTGGGGACAAAGACCCCAGCCATGTTATATGTGTTTTAAACTTAGTATGTGTCAATTATAATTTTGCGATTTTTCATGCAAAATTTTGGATGGAGAACATGGCTCAGGACTCAATTATTTAGAGAAGCCCTTGAGCAGTCCCTATGCTTTGGGAGTTCCCATCAGACTGTTGAATGGATGCTCCCGCTACATGTAGGGTGGAGGAATGCACATGAAACGCAAGGAAATGTACAATGGCAAAGACGTCTGATACTGCCTAATTCTTTAGGAAACCCTAGGGTTGCTGATACTACTGGAGACTAAATACAAAAGATTGGCCAGAAAATCACAGACTGTCTCTGTCATGACTTGACGTAGGATTAGTCCTGGAGATTTACTTCTCTTGCTATAAATCTGTGAGTATTGCTTTCCGTAGAGTCTTTATTTCTTTATTCATCTGCAGTTTCTCTCTTATGCATGTTCTTCATACATACTTCATGATCACGCAAATTAGCAAACTTTACTTTGCGTTTTGATTCTTAATATCTGCTACAAGTCTAGAAGTGAACCTCCTTGTCATGAATTCCACCCTTGCCCAAATCAGAAAAAAATAAGAAATCCTCCTTCACTTTACTTTTGCTTTTACCTTACTTTTGGAAACCCCCCATATTTTTTGAGACGGTGTCTTGCTGTCTTGTTCAGGTTGGAGTTCAGTGGCAAAATCACGTCTCATTGCAGCTTTGACCTCCAGGGCTCAAACATCCTCCTACCTCAGCCTCCCGAGTAGCTGGGACCACAGGCACATGCCACCATGCCCAGCACTTTTTTTTTTTTTTTGTAAGTCAATATGCTTCCCAGACTTCACTTAAGCAATCCACCTGCCTCGGCCTCCCAAAGTGCTGGGATTACAGGCATGAGCCACTGGACCCAGCAAAAGCCCTATTATTTCAGCAGAAAAACTATGTTCTGACTTAGAAACACCAAAGAAACTGCCTCCACAGAAAATAAAACAAAATTATTCTCTTACTTGGACTATTTTCATTGCCTTAAATAATCCTTTAGTTAGAAAATCTGCCATACTCCAAATGATATCAACATAAGACTACCTTCTTTTGTTTCTTAAGTTTTTAGAACATATTTTGGACAAAATATTTTTTTTCTTTAATGTGAGCTACGTTAAAGTGTTGATCATTTTAAAGAATATAGTTATTTTTCACCATTCAAATAGAGTAGTTGACAATAAAGAACATGCTACATGTTTTGAGCACATTTAAGTTGTATGTAGTAAAATAACATCCATATATTTTGTTTACATAATAAAGCTGTCCATGGCATTGCAATAAATGTTCACGCCTACTCGCCTTACTCACATATTGAAATCCTAATCCCCAGCATGATGGTACTAGAAGGTGGGGCATTTGGGAAGTGATTAGATCATAAGGGTGGAACCCTAATAGATGGTGTTAGGGCTTTTATAAAAGAAACCCCAGAGAATGTTCTTGACCCTTTTCTGCCATGTAAGAATACAAGAAGTTGGCTGCCTGTGAACCAGGAGGTGGGCCCTCACCAGACACTGAATCTGCAGGTGCTTTGGTCTTAGACTTCTAGGTCTCCAGAATTGGGAGAGATAAATGTGCATTGTTAAAGCCACCCAGGCTATGGCAGTTTTTTATAGAAGTCCAATCTAAGACTGGTGTCAAATATTTAAAAAGGCAAGAATAATTTAAAAATATTTTACTCATGTATGAATGTTTTTGCTAATAGCATGACAGTACACTGCATTTTAAAAACAGCCAGAACTTAACAGTAAAAGAAAAGACAACAGTTGTGTAGCTCAAACACAATTATTGGTTTTCAATCTATTATTACAACAAAAATACTATTTCAATCATTTTTCGAAATTAGCTTGAAAACTGAGAGAAGATTTAGCAACATAGGACATGATGGCTAAATCTGTATATGATGATCACATGTAGTCAATATTTTGCTAAACCAAATGTTTAATTTTGGCAGGATTTTTGAGATTTTTATTTTCAACACTCGGTTTTTCAAATAATGTACAGTTTAACATTAAACTATTGAGGTCTCTCTTTATAATTAGATTCCTACGTTAACCATCACAAATGTTACTGAAAAATAATTTAGACAGGAGATTGATCAATACACACTGTAATATTTTCAAGCATACTACTTGAATAAGTTCAGAGAAACTGGCTGTGAGTGGATTATTTACCATCTTCAAGAGCATTTTTGAGCCACTCATTCTCCCGTTCTTCTCTTTTTATAGTCACATGCATCTTCTCCCTCTCTGGCCCCTCTTGGCTGTGCTCAGTCAGCACTGTCTTCAAAATGATCTGAGAAGTCCGTAATGAAACCATGGGAGTTTGAGGAACAAGGAGCTCTTGCTGCATTCTGTCTGGTCATAGGCCTCGCAAATGTCAAAGGAGCGTGAGTCTACGTCACTTTCTCTGATAATGATAAGCAGCAATTTGAATGAATAAAAACAGGCACTTAGTGGTTTTAGTCGCACATTTCAAGAACCATAGTCGTTCTTGGACATAAATATAAAATCCAAGAGGTTAGTTTTACGTGTATAATGTTTTGCCAATATACTTATGCTTCTAATGCTTAATTAGGATTCAATATATTGAAAACCTTAAATTTCCACAGCTTAAGGTGGCTTGCAGAATTTATTTAAATAGGTATGGTGTTAAGTTTGATTTAAAGTTTTTAAAGCAGCACTCTATTATAAAGTGTTCATACTACTAATCTAGGTTTCCAGGTTCTTGAAAAAAAATGTGTGTGTTTGTGTTTGTGTGTGTGTATTGTGTGTTTAATTTACAGGGAGATTGATTAGAAAATTAGAAGTGCAACTAAGTGGTTTATTAATCAATAACAATTTTGAAGCAGCCAGATTAGTATAAGTAGTATAATTAATATAATCTAGGTCTTGCACAGTTATAAAAGTCAATCACTCATGTTTGGGTATACAGATATCAAAGAATCATGATTCTTGTTTTTCTGTTGAATGAAAAGTGGACTTTACAAATGAACAGCACAACCCACACACCTTCCTTGGCAAGTAATTTCTTTGGTTGTTTTATGCCTTTATTTTTTCTAAATAAAAGAGATGCTTACTTTTACATACCACCTGTTTTAAAAAAATTAGCATCTAGGGATTTCAGATAATTCAGATTAAAGTACAGATAAACTTTAGATTTTTACTATCAGAGGATAAAAGAGAGGTCAGTGAGTTAGCAGTTGCTTAATAATTGTCAAAATAAAATAATAATACAATCAAATGACAATATTACTGGATTTAAACACAAAGACCACCTTATATTTATCCTTTTAAGCCCTATTGACTTTCAGTTTTATCAGATTATACTAATTATATTTGGTTATCCATTTGCAAAACTCATTATTCTCAAAAACAAACATTTTCCTACTCATCAGATCTACCTCTGTTGATCCTAAAGCTGAGACTTCAGAATGGCCATGGTCTGACCCAAGCCAACTTCCCATTGCTTCTGTTCTCATTCCTTAAGCTCTGACCATCTATGAATTTGTCTTCTCTAATACACCCCTCTTCTTTTCTGCCCTTTTGATGTAGCATGGACAAATTTCTCCATATGGGAAGCTGTGACTCTTTCCCACGTGTGTATTCTTTATGTCATCAAGGTCCAGCTTCCATGCTCCCTCCAGCACGGAATATCCACGGTCACTTTCAAACAGAATGTCATGCTCCCATCCTCTCCTGCCCGTCTTTCAGGGACACACAAATGCCTTAGAGCGTGTGTTGCTGCCCAATATGCTTACTCATTCACATGGATATTATTGTCCACGAGGCCACTTGCTTCTCTGGGACATTATTGATACATCTTTCTTTGCATGTGCCTTGTCTCTAGTGGCTAGTCAGACATCAGAGAATCTGGTTTTTCAGTTTTGTTTACTATCTGATGCCAGGACCTGGCCCAAAGTACATACTTGACAACCATTTATTGAATGAATGAGAAAGTTAATGGATGCTGTGAAAAGTTTGAATTTCCGTGTCTGGTTTAGGTCTTTCTATTTGTGCCCACAGAAGAATGGTCCATGTATAATGAAGATGCTCAGTGTTGGAGGGTGGAGGAGTAGAAGCTGGCTTTCTTTAGGCTCTGCCAGGACAGCAGGGCAAGTCTGGGAGCCCACCATCAAGTGTTTCAGGATCTATGTGGTCACATTGTCTTCTGAATTTATGAGTTAGCACTTGTGTAGTAGGCATTTACGCAGAACTTCCAAGTTGAAATGGAATGCACGGATCACAAATATCTGTGCCTGGAATAGTCCTTGCTACAGTCAAAAGTGGATATTTGTTCTCAGGGATTCCCCATGTCTGGCAACACCAATTTTGTTTTTAGTTTCATTCTCACTCCACTGTTGCCACATGTTTTGCTTTTATCCTTCATCTTGAGTTCATTCTCCTGTGATCGGACCCTTATCTCAGAAGCCTTAGTTCCTTCCTCCACATCTCTAAAACACAACTGTCCTCCTACCTATTTTCGAAGGACCTGTCCTCACTTCAATAACTTATTGGTTGTCCATGTTCAAAATTTCTCTCAGGTATTTCATGGACTGGACTCCAAGACAGCTCTCTACATTGTCTCTAGCACTCTGCATTTTGACATAGCCTAGTGGATAAGTCATAGATAAAGAGGCTAATCTACTGACAGAAATTGTAAATACTAGAGAACTTCAGGAGAAAATAGCTATAAAGGCAAGGCAGGGCTATGAAAGCTGCTTAAATCAGCCCACTGTGGTACACAGTTGCTCCTGAGCACTCCCTCAAATGGCTCTTGGAAGGTCAATCAGTGCCTGCCGGGATTATCCTGGATTATGTATTAGATGACTGAAGGTGTATTGATGCTGATGTCAGTAGAGAACCCACAGCATGGGATAAAGGGGAAGGAAGGGCAGCTTGGTGTTTTTACGTAAATACATGCACACCTCATTTTATTGTGCTTTGCACATGGTGTCTTTTTTTTTTTTTTTTTTTTTTTTTTTTACAAATTAAAGGTTTGTCAAAACCCTGTGTCAAATAAGTCTATCAGCTTCACCCTCCTAATAGCATGTGCTCACATTGTGTCTGTGTGTCACATTTTGGTAATTCCAGAAATATTCCAAACTATTTTACTATTTGTATATCATTATAATGATCTGTGATCAGGATCAGTTACCTTTGATGTTACTATTTTAATTGTTTTTGGACACCAGAGACTATGCCTGTATAAAATGGTGAACTTAATCAGTTCTGACTGTGCCACCAACTTGTCATTCCTTCATTTCTCTTTCTCTTCTTGGGCCTCCCTATTTCCTGAGATGCTGCAGTATTTAAATTAGGCCAATTAATAACCCCAAAAGTGTTCAAGTAGACAAAGAGTCATGTGCCTCTCATTTTAAATCAAAAGCTAAAAATGATCCAGCTTAGTTAGGAAAGCATGTTGAAAACCAAGGCAGGCCAAGCACCAGGCCTCTTGTGCCAGTTAGCCAACTCACGCACATGAACAAGAAGTTCTTGAAATAAAGTAAATGTGCTACTCCACTGAACACATGAACAATTAGAAAGGAAACAGCCTTGCTGCTGATATGGAAAGTGTTTGAGTGATCTGGATAGAAGACCAAAGCAGCCACACCATTCTCTAAGCCAAAGCCTAATACTGAGCAAGGCCCTGATTTTGCTTAACTCTATGAAGTCTTAGAGAAGGGAGGGAAGCTGCAGAAGAAATGTTTGAAGCTAGCAGAGTCTGGTTCATGAGGTTTAATGGAAAAAGCCATTTTCGTAACATAAAAATAGAAGATGAAGCGGGAAATGCTGCAGAAGAAGCTGTGGCAAGTTAGCCAGAGGATCAAGCTAAGACCATCAATGAAGGTAACTACCCCAAACAACAGATTTGCGATGTAGACAAAACAGCCTCCTGTTGGAAGAAAATGCCATCTAAGACTTTCACAGCTAAAGAGGAGAAGTCAATACCTAGCTTCAAAGGACAGGCTGCTTCTCTTGTTAGTGGCTAACGCAGCTAGTGACTTTAAGTTGAAGCCAGCACTTACTTACCATTCTGAAAATTCTAAGGCCCTTAAGAATTATGCTAGATCTACTTTATCTGTGCTCTGTGAATGGAAAAGTAAAGCCTGGATGACAACATGCCTATTTGCAGCATGGTTTACTGAATATTTTAAGTTCACTGCTGATACCTAATGCTCAAATAAAAAGATTTCTTTCAAAATATTACTGGTTATTGACAATGCACCTAGTCACCCAAGAGCTCTGTCAACCACCACTATAATCAGTCAGCTGTCACCACTGTCACAAGGCAAGACTCTCCACCAGGAAAAAGATATGCAAGGAGATGAAGATATACAAGGAGATTAATGTTTTTTTCATACTTGCTAACACAACATGCATTCTGCAGCCTATGTATCAACAATTAATTTTTGCTTTCAAGTCTTATTCCTTAAGAGAAATATTTCATAAGGCTGTCACCGCCACTACACTAATAGTGATTTCTCTGATGGATGTAAGCAAAGTAAATTGAAAACCTTCTGGAAAGGATTCACCACTCTAAGTGCCACTGGGAACATTTGTGATTTGTGGGAAGAGGTCAGCATATCAGCACTAACAGGAGTTTGGAAGAACATGATTTCAACCCTCATGGATGATTTTGAGGGGTTCAGGACTTCAGTAGGGAAAGTAACTGCAGCTATGGAAATAGCAAGAGAAATGGAATTAGAAGTGGAGCCTGAAAATAGGACTGAGTTGTTGCAATCTTATAACAAAACTTGGGATGAGAAGTTACTTCTTAAAAATGAGCAACGGAAATGGCTTCTTCAGAAGGAAACTACTCCTGGTGAAGATGCTGTGAACATTGTTAAATAACAGCAAGTTACTTAGAATATTACACAAGCTTAATTGATAAAGCAGTAGCAGCATTTGAGAGGATTGACTCCAGTTTTGAGAGACATGCTACTGTTGTGTAAGCTTCTGTTGAACAGCATTGTATGCTGCAGAGAAATCTTTTGAAAAAGGAAGTCAGTCAATGAAGCAAATTTCGCTATTGTCTTACTTTAAGAAATTGTCACAGCTACTTCAATTGTTAGCAACCACCACTATGATCAGTCAGCTACCACCACAGTCACTAAAGCAAGACTCTCCACCAGCACAAAGATTACAGCTTGCCGAAGGCTGGGATGATTGTCAGCATTTTTTAACAACAAAGTATTTTTTAAATTAAAACGTATACTTTTCATTAGGCATAATGGTCCTGCAAACTTAGACAAGAGTATTGTGTAAACATAACTTTTTATGCACTAAGAAACAAAAAAAAAATATGTGTGACTGCCTTTATTGTACTATTTGTTTTCTTTTATATGGTGGTCGAAAATGGAACCTGCAACATCTCTGAGGTCCACCTACACATGAGCAATCTCGAGATGAGAATGTTCTGAGATCCTTCCTTTTCCTTCCTAGCTTTTTTGAATGGTGCATCTATATATGAAAATATTCCTCTAATATTCATGTTATTTTAAAACAAATTCCTGGTGTCCTACCTGAGTCTTTCGGAGCATAAAAGTATGCCCATAAATTTAAGATGATTCAAAATTCCTACCTGGGGCAAATTGCAACTTCTCTTTGAGCTTTAATCTTCGTGCCTGAAGAAAAGGGTAGTTGAAATTTAATAGTTTAGTATGATAATTCTTTACAACTCTAAATATACTTCGGGGTAAATTTTCATGATCTGGTTTTATAATCCTAGGTTTTAAGGGGCTGCATTAGGCATCAGTGTGAGGAAACTTATATAATTGAATAAATGTAAAAATATACATGTAAGGATTATTAAAATTACTTGAGTGAACATGTTTATCTAATCAGCTATATAGAGAGAAACTGAGGGTTTTGCACTGATATATTTTACAGTTATTTGCCTCTCTTTTCCTTGAGTTCTGAGAAATTTAAATCTGTGACCTGTGACCCACGTCTTTGGTACTGGTGTGGAAACTGGTAGTATACATTTGGTGTATCTATCAAACTTATCCTAACTCTTTTTTTTGCATCTCAATTTCTTCTTTATTTTATTTATTTTAGCAAGCCTTCCATTCTTTTTTTTAATATATATTTTTTATTGCATTTTAGGTTTTAGGGTACATGTGAAGAACATGCAAGACTGTTGCATAGGTACACACACGGCAGTGTGATTTGCTGCCTTCCTCCCCATCACCTATATCTGGCATTTCTCCCCATTCATCACTGGTCATTAGAGAAATGCAAAGCCCTCTATTCTTTAAAATTTGTTTGTAAAAAAGAATGAATCATACCATAGGTAAATACATCACTGATGACTAAATACGGCCACTCTTACAAAGAGAATACAGTTATGTATTTAAAAGAGAAAATGGATGATGCTTCCTAATTCAATAAGTGCTTTCCACATTTAATTTTCTTTTAAAAAAATCCGCACACTCAAAATTGTATTATCTTCTGCTTGTTTAACCAAAAGTATATCTCAACCCTGAGTCTGCCAGTAGTATCTTTAACGTAGTTCAAAGGGTCCCTGGTTGAATCTGGCAGCGCAGGAATCAGAAGCTTCTGATGGAAAGACAGCCTCTCACCAGTTGGCAGAGGCCGACATTGCTGGCGCCCTCCCGAGCAGAGACTCTTGCTCCCCCGACAATCAGCGAGCGCTTCTGTTACACGTATGTGTGTGACACTGCTCTGTTCTCTCCCTGACTATCTCCACATATGTGCAGTTTGCTGGACTTCATGTTGAACGTCATGTGAGGTGGAGTTGTCAACCCTGCTTTGTTTTTTTTCCTTTTTTTCTACAGATATAGTCCCCAGTTCACTCTGGGCTGCCAGAAAGACAGAAAAGAAGTGCAGGGATTTGTTTCTTTTGCATCCCAGAGCAAACCAAAAAACAACAGCAAACTGTCCAAGGTCTATCAGAGGATTCGGGCCAATCCTGCGTTTCAAAGGGTACCTTTAAATAAGTGACAAAAGAATGGAGGCCTCCAGACTTTCTAAAGAAATGGAAGTGGGAGCGGCTCTTGGATCACCATTAATATTAACATTAATGTATTAAGGAGCCAGAAGATAGCCCTGGAGGAGGATGTGGACCAATTCTTAAAAAGTACTTTTTACAGTGGTGATAATTGTCAGAGCATTACTTACAATAGAAGTAAGAGTTTCTTCTCTTTCGCAATATCATTCTGAAATGCTACAGTGAAATACTTATAGAAAAGCATTACAGAGCAGAAAAAGTGCATGTTATTAAAGGTCTTTATAACCTAACTTATTTCAAAAGCGAAAACAAAGAGATGTAATCTGTGTTTTTTCACTCTACAAATCAGTGTCGTAAGGGGTAGATACAAGTGGAATTTTAAATGCAAACTCAGAGCCCCCAGATACCGCATTCTTTATCTCACATTGACATTTGATTAAATTAGACTGATGCATTTACAGAGTAAATGATCCCCTTGAAGGATGTTCAGCATGCTAACAGTTTTCACTTGAAGTATTAATTGCAACAAACTAACTCACGGTGGCGGAAACATTTGCAAATCTGACACACAATGGTTTCCAATTCTGACTTTAGAGGGACAATTACTGAAGACTGGTTCAGAGACAGAGTACCTGAAGCTCTCTAATTGACATTTCTGGGTTCCAGAAAGAAAAATCTGAAGAGATGTGCACCAGTGAGGGTGTTTAAATAGTGTGATAAATTGTATAATTTAGTGTGGCACATGGAGAAGAATATCCACCTGTGAGTTAAGCAGGGAGGCATCATTCACATTGCAACGGTGTGTGTTGGGCAAGAGGAATAATAAAAACCACAAGATAAGCCCTGCTCTAAAGATACTGACTCACCTGCTGGAGCTGGAAGTTTCATTTATAATTACAGTTCCTTAGTCTAGAACAGAATTCAAAACACAGAAAAAAGAGAATAAGAGGGGCTCTTATTAAGAACAAGAGCAACATGTACAGGGTTTAATTAAAGCTACTCAAGGAAGCAGAGAACTAATGCAGGCTCTGTCTGATTTTTCAACGTCTTTAACCTACCAAATGTCTCTAACGTATTATTAAATTACATAATAAGCACATGCTTTTTTTTTTTTTGTAAGATGAAGAGCTCATTGCTTTACAAAAAGAGCTCAAATTTGTCCTTGAAATTGCTCAAACTAAGCCAGAGCCCATTCTCTACTTCAATCTCATATGCTATTATTTCTGTTCGTATACTGATTCAAGCATTCAGTATTTTCAGATTCCTAGGTTAGCAGTATTTTGCTTGTCACTGAGGATTGACATTTAAATCCATCACAGCCCTTTTCTCATGGAGCTGAGTAGGACAAGAGGAGATACATAGAGATGATCAAAACAAGTTGTCGTATGAACACAACAGAGATGCTTCTGAGTCCTTTGTGAACCTAGAAGAGGAATGTTATCATAAATGACCTTCTGGATGTGGCAATATTTGCTTGGATTTTTGAAAGAAGCAGCATAGAGCAATGAAAATGGCCAGGATTTTGTAGTCAGCAACCTGTGTGTAAATCTACGTATGAGTTGTGATGTGTGGGAAGAACATGTGTCTGAGCCTCCTATCTGTCAAATGCAGGCAATCATACGCATATTCCAGAGTGGGGATGTGCATCAGGTGGTTTGAAGGTCTGACAGCACACTGAGCACATAGTGAGTGCTCTAGTATGTGTATCAGAGTTAATAGTACTAGTTATTATGTTAGTGAGTAGAGATAAGCAGGTGAGAAACAGGTAGGAAGGAAAGAACATTCTAAACAGGTGACAGGCAAACTGTGAGATGAGGAGAGAGAATGGCTTCCCCATGGCAGTGGCTATACCGCTTTCTGTGTATGGTGGATGGGGGACGTCCAGCTGAAACATGAGGAAGGCCAAGTGTTGAAGGACTTGTATTCCATACAAAGGGGAATAAAACTTGTCACGGGGATGAGAAACTTACACAAAATTTTCTAAGAGTGGCACCTTACAATTTACCTTTGACAAAGAATGTCTGGGGTCCATCTTAGAGATGGCTAGGTATTGCTGAGCTAGGTCTGGAGAAACGGTCGGGCAGCCCTAGGGGATGATCAAGGGCAGTGGAAGTCAGAGCCAGTGGGCACATTGGAGAGCTGTGTTGTGGAAGCACTAGTACCTGGTATGTGGAGGTGGTGAAGACTTGGTCAGTTTCCAGTGCCCATACCTGAGATGGAGAAGAGATACTGGGGGAAGGAAAGAAGTTGAATCCCACTGATCTACATGCAGAGAGTTACCTGTGGACTCTAAAAACCATAGCAAACACAGATCAGGAGCACAGGAGAGAGGTCCAGTTATGAATAGTAACACAGGGATTGCAGGGCCATAAGGCAATTGAACTTGGGGCATTGTTAATGCAGATTTGTTTATGTGATGTAGTATGCTCTTTGTTATGACCACCATTGAATTCAAGTAAAGTTAACATTTAAAAACCATATCACAAAAAAACCACCAGTTTTCAACCACCAACTAATGCAATTCCTATCTGCTAAATGCTGGCAATGTTACACATATTCCAGAGTGGGGATGTATATTAAGTGGTTTGAAGGTTTGAGAGCACATCTGAGCACATGATGAGTATGCAAGTATTTGTAGCAGAGTTAATAATAACAGGTAGGAACCTGTTCACCTCTACTTACTAACATGATGGTGGAAGCCATTCTCTCTCCCTTCCCACAGTTTGCCTGTTACATTTAAAATGTTCTTTCCTTCCCGCATAATAATTGGTATTATTAACTTTGATACACAGGCTTGGGCACTCACCATGTGCTCAATGTGCTGTCAGACTGATGCAATTCCATTTGACCACAGATTCAAGGTTGTTACTGATTTTATCCGGAAGGATCTATGAAAAGTTTCATAAGGCTTAATATTTACTCTTGCTTTTTGGTGGCTAAACCACTTGCTTATGAAGGGCCTGTAATCACTAAATTAAAATTATTTTGGTCTTCTAGGTCAGCTCTTATTCGTGGCAGTAAATATATCACGACAGTATTAATGTTGCTATTAATGAAGTAATATTACTTATAGTAAAAAATATATTTCCAGGTCACAAAAGTCAAATAATTCATACCCAGAGCTCCCGGCAGAGACAGAACTCAAACCCAGCTTGCCTCATGCTGAATCCCACTCTATTCACCTTTGTCAAGGCTGCCTCCATACAGATTTCATATAGCATGAGTTCTAAACAAGAGTCTGTATTTCCTTTCTGTGACAATGTATGAAATTATGTCTCATTCTGGGTCTTATATTTTACTTCTTGATATGATATAACTTATAAAATATATCACATAACTCAAAATCTCAAAGGAGATTGGATTTGAAGGCAGGGTTTGAGTGAATGAGGGGAATAGCAGATAAATTATTAAGGGAAGAAATGCATCCTTCCAATCTAAATCATGGCGATGCACACTTCCATTGTAAAGTATGGTGGCACAGCCTTTCATTCTAAAATCTGGAGGTACAATCTTCCATTGTAAATGATGAGAATGCATCTTTTCATTCTAAAGCGTGACAATGTGTTCCCCTAGGCTTCCAACTTCCAAACATATCATTGTACATGATTGAATTTTGTCTAATGCATTAACTTTATTTTATTTTTCAAATTTCTATTTTAGGTTCAGGAGTACATGTGCCCATTTACTATATAGATAAGTTGTGTGTCATGAATTTGTTCAGTGTTCCCCTCCTAGTGTTCCTGTGTTTTCATTGTTAAGTTCTCACTGATAAATGAGAACATGTGATATTTGGTTTTCCGTTCCTGCATTAGTTTGCTCAGGATAATGACCTTTCTAGCTTCAACTTTGTTGCTGCAAAGAACATACTTGCTATTTTTTATGGCTGCATGGTATTCCATGGTGTATATGTACCACATTTTCTTTACCTAGTCTACTGTTGATGGGCATTTAGGTTGATTTCATGCTTTTGCTATTGTGAATAGTGCTTCAATTAACATGCATGATCATATATCTTTATGGTGGAACAATTTAGATTTCTTTGCATAAATGCAAAATAATAGGATTGTTGGATCAAATGACAATTCTGATTTAAGTTCTTTGAGGAATCCTCACACTGCTTTCCACAATGGCTGAATTAATTTACGCTTCCACCAGCAGTATATAAGCATTATATTTTCTTTGTAATCTCAATAGCATCTGTTATTTTCTGACTTTTTAATAATAGCCATTCTGACTGGTCTAAGTTTATTTTTGAGAGTGCCAGAAATAAGCTGGTATAAGGATTGGATCTATCATCAATGATCAATAGACTAAGTCTATGAAGTTCAACTGAAATTTAAGAGTTGCTGAGAATCAGAGTGTAGCTCATAGGTTGTACAGAAAAGCAACATGCACATACTAGATTTTTTAGCATAACAGTTTTTACTAGACAGATAAAACTATCTTTGTGATAAGAATTTAACTTTGTTAACTGATAAGGTCTTGTGTTTTCAATGTTAACAGGCGTGGCTGGTAATTTTATTCTGATATTAAGAAACGTAATCATTAAAAAGAAAGTACTTTAACCAAATGAGCCCATTTCACATGTGAAAACCTAGAACCTGCAACAATAATGTAGTTCTACTAATATGAAATTAAGTCTTCTAGTTGGGCCTGCATGAAAAAAAAATTGTTATTACTAAAAGATTCATGAAGCATCATTGATTAAGTATTTCAATGGCTTTTATCAATGGCAGGAAACATTTTGCTTTGCAAAAAACAAATTCACCCTGCTAGAAGTTGTTCATCTCTTTGGATATCAACATAATTAAGATACAGCTTATATGATGTTAACAGAAGCTGGACTCAAGAAATAATAGGCAGGGGGAGAAAAGCAAAAAAATCATCCTTTTTGGGTTCAGTTATTATTTATTCATCTCTCATGTACATATCTTACAACCTTCTTGCAGAAGTAAGTGGGGAAACATTGGATTCATCAGTTTTTCTTTCAAACATTTATAGGAATTCTGACTTGAATTACAATACATCTTAGTGGTGAATAAAGAAATGTTTTATTAAATTTTCTTTCTTGATGAGTGTTGAATGTCCTATAAAGCTATTGACATATGGCAAACACAGTATCCTGGAGTCTCCTTCAAAGCAGCTCTATGACAGCACTTCTCAGCCAGAGGCAGTTCTCCCCCAGCGGACATTTGGCAATTTCTGGAGACATTTTTGATGGTTTCAGCTAGAAGTAAGGGGACAAGGTGATACTGGTATCTGTTGGGTAGAGCCCAGGATACAGTTAAACATCCTAAAATACACAGAACAACCCCACCACAAAGAATGATCCAATCTAAAGTACCAGTAGCATACACTGGCTGTGTATATATTTTTAGGCAAATTACTACATAGAGTTAATACTTTAGATCTGTCCCAATTAAAGTTTAAACCTAGAGTGCGGGCACATGATAACAAGGATAGAAATATACTCCAGCTTAATAGGGCCAGATTAAATAAAAACCTCCATCTGGCTTCCATGCTGAGGCCTGTGGAAGCCTTAAAGAATATGTTTATTATGGCTTGTGCAGGATCTAGCAGTGGAGAGCTCCAACTGAGTACTTATTGAATTTGGCACAGGCACTAGTTTTTGTTGGATGTTTGTGTATAATTTTATTAATTCAAATTTTGCCATATTCCAATATTTTTTGTTAACATGAGACTTTAAAATTAGTGAGCCATCTGCTTTAGATGTTGCAGAATAAGATCTGGAAAGATGTAAAGGATGAGATGCACATATTGTCTCCGTAAAATAAATAAAATAATTAAAATGTTGCATCTACTACTGTCCAAATGAATTTTCAAAACTCTCATTTTGAATTTTTGCTAACAAGCCTTATGAGCATTTAAACGAATCAACAGCAAGTACATTTTGATATGCAGTTTCCTACAGAGAGTTATCTCCATGTGTAGTCTCACATTCATCAATTCTTCCACATGAACAATGCTTTTCATTTAATGTGAACTGGAATGATGTTGAGTGCATAAGCTATTTTTAATTTTCTGAGACAAATATTAAAATGCAAATAATGTGCATGTATTCAGTACAATTCACCTCCACATGTCAAGGATATCTTATTGTCTTAAATGGGCTGACTTGATTGATGAGACCTGCGGATACCCCAAGATGTGACCACATGGCATTTTCATGGAACTGCCTTGGGTTCAAGAATTCCAATGGGACTTCATTACACCTTCCCTGGAAAAGACTCTCATGATGTAAACTCTATGGATAGTTTCAATTGGAGACAAAATTCTGCTTTTATTTTTCTGTAATAATCCATACTTGTAATTAGAGTTGGGACTGATGCATAAGGTTTGCTTTTCAGCAGTGTTTGAATGTATTTGTAGGTGAGTGTTTTTTAAGTGTGAATGCCTGCTTAAGTTTTAAGACATCATGTTTCAGTAGCATAAACGGTAAACTATAAATTAATTTGCTGATTGTTCAATTTTTGCTTTTCTGATGATCTACTATATAAGCCTGAAAATGCCTCAATAGCAGCTATTCCCTTGAAGGCAACTTTCCAACGGCTTCAGATGACACATAGAATTAAAATTAAGTAATACTTCTTCACATGGCTGAGGACTTCAATTATCTACTTAAATCTGCTTTCTGTTCTGTAAATGGCCAAAAAGCACATCTGCCTCAGGATCTTTGCATTTGCTATTTATTTTTCCTGGAATATTCATCCCTCAGATGTGCATATAATCACCTCCTCAGTTAATCTTCTGCTCAAATATTTCTTCCACAGAAGAGATTTCTCTGAATAACCTTCTTAAATAATAATCCTTGCTACTTTTAATCTATCTTACTCCATTATTTTAAAAATTTAACTTAATTTAATTTAATTTTGAGATGAGATGGGGTCTCATTCACTCTGTTACCCATGCTAGAGTACAGGGTGCAATTATCGCTCACTGCAGCCTTGAACTCCTGGGCTCCAGTGATCTTCCTACCTCAGACTCTTGAATAGCTGGGACTCCAGGCATGTTTCATGACAGTTGGATTTTTTTTTTAATTTTTCGTAGAGATGGAGTCTTGCTATGTTGCCCCAGCTGGTCTCAAACTCCTGATCTTAAGTCCTTTGTTTTTCTTTGTTGCATTTATTATATATAAAATTATGTTATATATGCATTTGCTTATTTTTGGCTGTTTTCCCATTGTACCTGTGCAAACTCCCTTAGAGTATATATACTATGTCCTGTTAGCAATTGAAGCTCCAGGAACTAGAACATATCTGGCACTAATTAGTCCTACATTAAAATGTATTGAATAAATTAATAAATACATTTTAGTATGAAGTTTCACAAATGTTTAAGAACATAAACTGTAATAATGATGGTTTATACATATTGACAACTTCCCATGAGCCAAGCACATTTTGTTAATATCTTATTTCATGCCGGTCCTGACTCACTGAAGTACGTGGCATTAGCATCCCAAAATTACAGATTAAAAAACTCAGGTCAACAAAGTTAAGTAATTTTCCCATCTTGAATCTGGTACTCTGATTCTCGATCCTATGATTTTACACACTTCTGCAATACTTTTTTTTCCTAATGAGTGAGATTGACTACCAAGTTAGAGCTTACCTATATGTATCAAAATAGCAGAGGTGATAAACACTTACTTGCTTTCCCAACAAATATTTCATGGACATTGCATGAAGACCTTGTGATTGGACAGTGATAATGAATTGTGGTTTTATGCATTTTCTCTTCATGTAAAGAAAAACAATTTAGCTCTGATCACTAATAAACATTCCAATAATGACCCTTTCAATGAATCATGTAAACACTGAAACTCTGTGTGTGTGTGTGTGTGTGTGTGTGTGCGCATGTGCGTACATATACTTGG
Source organism: Alouatta palliata (assembly GCA_004027835.1). NCBI lineage: Eukaryota > Metazoa > Chordata > Mammalia > Primates > Atelidae > Alouatta > Alouatta palliata. The sequence goes on from PVKV010003037.1 coordinate 141,549, forward strand.
CATCAGAATTCTCTGATATGCTTCTTTCTTTCTGAAATCTGTCCCAACCCTACTGAATTAAAGCCTTTTCAGATACAGGATTCTTTCTGAAACCTGTCCCAAATCTACTGAATGAAAGGCCCAGGTAATTCTAACAGTATTCAAAATACTGGATAAAGAAACATTTTTTGAAAGGTTACACAGTTTTGCTGACAGAGGTCTAACAAATAAGTCATTGTTTTGATATTCTAGACTAAAAATACATTGCATATTGCTTTCCAAACAATTTAGGTCAGTAGTCAATTTCACAGCTACAAACTGTTCCCTCTGTATATATGCTTTACTAGCATTGCTCTTAGAAAGAATGATAATGCCATTAATATCTACTGTTGCATGTATTTATGGTAATTCAATACTGCCAGTGCTGCCTGCCTCCCATCAACACAAGCAGCAGTTTATAGGAAACAAGAGCATTTTAAAAACTTCTGAACTTAGTGCTATTGTTTTAAGCAAGCTCAATCAGCTGAAGTTCACTCACTCTGATAAATGGTGCACATTTAAAGAGATGGTTGCCTAGAACATGCTTGAATATTTTGACAAACACATCTAGAAAGGTTAATTTAATCCCATATTAAATGTTCTTTTATTTTTTATTTATTAATTTTTTACTAATTTCTTTTTTTAATATATATTTTATTGTGTTTTAGGTTTTGGGGTACATGTGAAGAACATGCAAGATTGTTGCATAGGCACACACATTGCAATGTGGTTTGCTGCCTTCCTCCCCATCACCTATATCTGACATTTCTCCCCATATTATCCCTCCCCAACTCCCCACCTCCCGCTTTCCCTCTCCTAGTTCCCCCAACAGATCCCAGTGTGTGATGCTCCTCTCCCTGTGTCCATGTGTTCTCACTGTTCAACGCCCGCCTATGAGTGAGAACATGCAGTGTTTGATTTTCTGTTCTTGTGTCAGTTGGCTGAGAACAATGGTTTCCAAGTTCATTCATGTCTCTACAAAGGACACAAACTCACCGTTTTTTATAGTTTCATAGTATTCCATGGTGTATATGTGCCACATTTTCCCTGTCCAGTCTATCATCGATGGACATTTGGGTTGGTTCCAAGTCTTTGCTATTGTAAACAGTACTGCAATTAACATTTGTGTGCATGTGTCCTTATAATAGAACGATTTATAATCCTGTTCTTTCAAATACTCATTAATTTACATCAATATTTCATTGCTTTAATCCCCAAATGAGTATGTCATTGCTTTTTGAATTTGAAGGAAAGATTTCTTTTGCTGTGTCTGGTTACATTACCAAGGTCCCAGTTTATTTGCTCCCCGTTCATAGTTGTTCCTCCCTCGTAGTTCCAATTACTGGTCTTCAAAATGTGACCTACTGCTCACAGTGAAGTCAGACAGGGACATTAAGAGAACCAGAGAACTGCCAACAGAACTGAAGAACAATTAAAACATGTGCTGTGCAATTATTGCAGCAGTAGACATTCAGTCACAGGTATGTACACAGTAATTATGGTAATAAATGAAATCAGTATGGTATGATCAAACCAAGTTTTATACATATTATTGCATAAATTTTCCCAGCTTCTTTTCTAATACGTATTTTTTTGGCTCCTGGCATTACAGTATTTAAGACTTAGTTGCCTGTGATTACACAACTTGCACGTGGTAGAAAAGAGAATTGAAATTTTGTTATTCTTTTAAATCAACATATTGAAGATCTTGTTTATCTGAAAAATAGTTTTCTATCGAAGATAGGCAGACAAGTAGATAGATAAATAAAAGTTCTTTTTTTTCGCTTATCTGTAAATTTCTGCAGTTCTTGGAAGTTTTCTCTTTTAGTCAATGTTCAACTTTATCAATCGATTTTATTGAACTATGTCAAAGGACTTAGAAACTGTCCAGTTGTTTAATCTACTTGTTTTTCTAGTTAATAAAACTCATCTTTTTTTCGTAAAAGCATCTGCATTAGAACAAAAGAAAAAGTCAGGTGTCTTGAGTTTATATCCCGCTTCCATGACTTCAAATAATTTTAAATAATTTTATCATTTTTTTAAACTACAGATCCAGTTGAGGCTAAAATAAATAAATAAATAAATAAATAAATAAATAAGGGAATAAAGTTTCCAAAACTAGCCAACTTGATTTCTTTCTTTCTTTCTTTCTTTCTTTCTTTCTTTTCTTTTTTTTTTTTTTTTTTCGACAGAGCCTCATACTGTCACCCAGGCTGGAGGCAATTGCACTATCTTGGCACACTGCAACCTCCGCCTCCCAGGTTTATGCAATTCTCCTGCCTCAGCCTCCCGAGTAGCTGGGATTACAGGTGTGCACCACTATACCCAGCTACTTTTTGTATTTTTAGTAGAGACAGGGTTTCACTATATTGGCCAGACTGGTCTCAAACTCCTGACCTTGTAATCCGCCTGCCTTGGCCTCCCAATGGGCTAGGATTACAGGGGTGAGCCACCGTGCCCAGCCAACTTCATTTCTTACTATGGTAATAAACCTTACCAACTTAACTGAGGGAAGAAAGATGGTGTCACTCTGAGAATAATCTAAATTTCTTTGATCATACATAAGTAAAAGTGTTGGCTGTATAGGCAATACTCAAAGTGGAGTCTACCCTTGGTGGAGGGGGTCCCTGAGACCACTTTCAGGGGACCTATGAGGTGAAAACTCTTTTCATAATAGCACAAATATGTAGTGTGCCTTTTTGTGTGTGTTGGTACTTGCCCTGGTGGTGCAAAAGCAATGGTGCCTGAAACTGTTGGCACCTTAGCATGAATCAAGGCCTTGACCCTAGTCTGCAGTGCTGGGCATTGCAGCCTTCATCTCCGTGCACTGGATAGAGAAGAAAAGCCAGTTTCACCGAATAAAATCCTTGAAGCACTAAACATTATGACTTTGTCAAAACTCAGCACTAAGGATATATCTTTTCATTAGTCTAGGTGATTACATGGGACTTGTACATTAAGCATTTGTGTGATCGAGTTTCAGACTGAACCTAACACTTTGCTATGACATTAAATTTTAGTGGGAAAAAATCAGAGTTAAATGGGGGTTATTCAGAGTGAAGTATCTGACAAACTTTAACCTTAAAATGAGGGAAGCAAGTATGCCACTTCAAGGAAAGGAACCAAGAATATTTGCCGTCTATGATCAAGTTTGAGTTCTCCAGTAGCCATTAGACATTTGGATAACTTGTATCCATAATAATTCAAAATAATGTAAAGATTCATTTAAAATACAAGATAGACCACTGGATTGTACAAAATGATTACTGATATGGCTTAAGATTCCACGTTTCAACTAACCTTGTTAAACTGTCACTTGTTGAGTTTCGTGTAGTATTAAATCAGAAGAATATCTATAATTTTCTGAAAAAGATGATTGAAATAAGATTCCTTTTTCCATTTACATATTATTGAGTTCAAATTTTCTATATAGGTTAAAACAAAACAATAATTTTTTATTTAAAAAATTAATTAAATTTCAATTTAATTACATAGAAATTTAATGGAGAGAGAGTTATGAGAATCCAGACACTAAAGTGATTTACAAATGCCTAAACTGCCTACATATATGAAGTTGGTAATGATTTTTGGAAATGTATACTCCTATCAAAATAATACAAGTATATGTCCTCCTGAATTCCCAACTTATATCTTGATAAACCAAATTCACCTACTTTCATATTGTTGGTCTGACACACCATTACATTTTAAGGATCAGCCAATCAGCAAGAAAGAAACACGGAGTGAGAACCCCAAACATGTAGAGGCAAAGAGGAACCATGCCTCTGGTTTCATCTATGAGAATGAATTCCTCTTTTTTTTTTTTTTTTAATATTCCTTGAAAATTTTTCCCACACCCTTGAGCAAACCAAACAGATATTGATTCTCTTCTGCAGTAGAGAATCACTACTTCCCTATAAACCATGGGCCTTTTGCCCTGGGTGGATGTTACACTTTGTGACTAGATTTTACATTGTTATATTTCTCATCTGCAGTGATATTAAGGAGGAGACAATGGGTCTAAAATTAGTGGTTCCAACATAGATGTCTATGGACAGATGAATGGATGAAGAAAATGAAATACTCCAGGCACAGGAAGACAAATACTGCACAATCTCATTAATATGTGTGTAGTAGTCAAGGTTCTCCAGAAGAACAGAGTTAATAAGATACATGGATATATGAAAGGAAGTTCACTAAGGAGAATTGACTCACATGACCACAGGTGAAGCCCTATGACAGGCCATCCATAAGTTGAGGAGGTAGGAAGCCAATAGTTGCTCGGTGCAAGTCCGAAGTCCTCAAAACTAGGGGAGCTGACAGTGCAGCCTTCAGTCTGTGGCTGAAGGCCTGAGAGCCCTTGGCAAGGCACTGGTGTAAGTCTAGTGTCCAAAGGCCTACGAGCCCGGAGGCTGATGTCCAATAGAGGAGGAACAGGAGGTAGCATCCAGCATGGGAGAAAGATGAAAGAAGACTCAGCAAGCCAGCCTACTCCACCTTCCTTCTCCTGCTTTGTTCCAGCGACGCTGGCATCCGATTGGATGGTGCCTATCCACACGGAGAATGGATTTTCCTCTCCCCGTCCACTGACTCAAATGTCCATCTCCTCTGGCCACACCCTCCCAAACACACCCACAAACAATACTTTACCAGCCGTCTAGACATCCTTCAATCCAATCAAGTTGACAGCTAATATTAACCATTACAATGTGGAACCCAGAACAGTTCAGCTCATAGTAGAGAGTAGAATGGTGCATACAGGGGCTAGGAGTGTGTAGGGGAAACCAGGAGTTGTTGGTCAAAGGATACAGCATTTCAGTAATGCAAGATGAGGAAGTAAAATACACAGCATGGTGGTTATAGTCAAAATCACTGCACTGTGCACTTGAAATTTGCTAGAAGGGCAGATCTTAAGTGTTCTCACCACCGAAATATTATGACTATGTGAGGGGATAGCTATGACTGTGATAATCATTTCACAGATATGACTGTGGTAATCACCTGTACATCAAAACCTCACATTGTACACATTAAATATATATATTTTTTAATTTAGCATTTATTTCTCTATAAATATGTGAAAAAATAGTGCTTCACTAGCCAGGGCTGTCAACACTGTGAGACATAAAGACATAGGACTCATGTCAGATGGTTGATGCTCCCTGTTTTTTTGAGACAGAGTTCCGCTCTCTCCCCCAGGCTATAGTGCAGTGATACCATCATAACTCACTGCAATCTACACCTTCTGGGTTCAAGTAATCCTCCCACCTCAGTCTCCTGAGTAGCTGGGACTACAGGTACAAAAAAATTGGAATCTAAAACAATGCTTACGTCCACCTGCAAAGAATGTTGACCAAAAAGTTTATATCTTTCTGGAAAACTTCACCTAAGCAACTCCTACAGCTGTTCATTTTTCTAGGAATGTGCATACAGCAGGTGGCCTTGGAATTTTTGGCTCTGTTTCCCCTCAGGGTAAAATGTGTTGCTGTTTTTATATCTCCCATCATTTGAAAAATTAAAACAGGTACTCACATGCCATGAGCCTTTCTTCTCATGGGTTTCTCCACTGTTTCATTGCACAGTTTGGATAAACAGCTTACATCCTAGTAAAGTCTCTGAAGACCAGAGGAGAACAGGGCTCTCAGTATTCTGCTAGCCACATCAGATAAAGACTGGAGGGAAACCTTTCAATTTGATTTAGGGAGATATAACTACCTGGAGTCTTACCTTTGTGGATTTTGCTACTCCAGGCTGAATAGAATGAAGAGAAAATGGTCCTTTGAATTTCCCCAGAATATATGTAATACCTGGTGTCCAGAGGAGGTAAACACATTTCAAGGATTTATTACTCTAGAAAATGTGATAATTCTGATCTCTAGCCTAATGGTACAAATGTGAACTAATCAATGTATGACACATAGTTTTCCCAATAAGCCTATTAAATAAAAAATTGTCCTACTTTTACCTGAAAATGCTTTATTCATCTTCATCAAAAAAGAATGCATTTATAGGGATTCTTGCTAAGAAAGAGGACATAGAACCTCCGGTCAAGCAGCTCAGAACCTGAGCATGGTGAGTGCACTTCTCAGTCAGCTAACTTGGGTGCACACTTCTGGCCCAGGTTTACTAGGTGTGAGAAATGTCTCAAACTGGGTCTGGGCAGATGCTGAGGGGCAGCCAGAAGACAGAACCCTGTAGCAGCAGAAGAGAAGAAACCAGGTACAATTACAACTACTAACCAAGTTACTACCAAATAATAAAATGTATCTTACACTCAGAGACCTGGGATCAGGAGATCTGGCTGGGGGTGTCTGCAGTGGGTCTGAGGTCTGGACGTAGAGTTGAGAGGGAGAGTACGAACACTGGGACAGGCCAGAGCCTTGTTTTTAGGTATATCTTGCTCTTTAGATTGAAGATTTTAGTTACGACTGTGTCTGTTACCTTTCCACTGTAGATCAGAGACAGTTTTTTTTTTTTTTTTTTACCTCTTTCGGTAGTACTCAAATAAAACGAAACTATCAAAATTCAGAATTACAAGGCACTTATTCAAGAAATGAAATTTTATTTTCTAAGTGTACATGCAATATTTAAATATTCAGAAGGGCAAGAAGGAAAAGGGATTAACTTACATGGGTTATGCCACTTAAGCATATCCAGGAAAGGCTGTGCTTCCTGCGAATATGGGGAATTGAATAATAGGATACCTAATTTGCTCTAGGAAAACCTGCCTGAAACGTCACTGGGTGGCATCTGTTAAGAACAAGAATCATCTTCCAATCAAATTAGTAAGCACCCACTGGACTTTATTACTTACAAAAATAATAACACCAATATTTATTATGATTCAACCTTGCCTAAAGAGATACTATATAGTCATATATTTATTTAAATATACACATCAATACAAATTTTATATAGCAACAAACAGTGAATTCAGATAAAAAGTCCTTTATTGAATGAAAGATGAACGATTAATATAGAAAATACTTGGAATCTAGGGAATAAGAAATTAAAGGTCTTGCAAAAAGATGGTCATGAGGAACAAAAACACTTGTAATAGTATTTGTGGACTGAGTGGGTGAAAGGAAAATAGTAGGAAAGAGAGAATGACACAATTTTTGTAGAATGTTCTTGGATTCACAGAGGAGGTTTTACTTGAGCTGAGGCTGGAAATATAGAAGCATGAGACTTTCGACTGGCGATTGGAGTAGGTAGGGTCCTAGTGAAGAAGGAAGGGGTAAGCAAAGCCTCCCTGTCCTTCAGGTAGGAGAAGCAATCTTTGTAGGTTTTGTGCAGCCATGTGGGACAAAGCCAAGCACATGGATCAAACACGCATGCCATGGCAAATGCACATAAAATGTCTGATACTTTTTTTCTTTGAGTGGCTCTAGTTAACGACTCCTCTGATTTAATATGAGCTGTTAAAAGAATCACTGCATTTCAACCAAATTATCATACCACTAAAAATGTTCGTCAACCTGTCAGTGTTGTGCCTGCAACTTGAACCCTCTGATGATTTAACTTTCATGCAATATTCACTTTTTATCATAAAAGTGAAGATAAATAACTCAAGTGCACACAGAAAATTCTTTCAGCTCCCTTCAGAAAGCCGCTTTAAGGGTTCAGGGCCTCTGTGACCCTGGCCTCAGTATGAACAGCTTAGCATGAGAATATTGGCTGAAAAACCCCAGCATTCTGCACTGGCAGATGGAATGTGTGGCCATTTTTGAAGAGGAACAAATGTATGAATTTAATTAGAAAGGGATTTGACAGTTCCTTTCCTTTAGTTGCATAATTTTGGAGACAATTGGAATAAAGTACATGTTTTCTTCTTACAAAGATATACTGTTGCAACATTCTCTCATTTCTTCCTTATTTTCTATATGCCTCCCCCAGTTGAGGAGCTCATAAATTGTATTATTTATGCACTATTTTTTTTGCTAAATTTGTGATGAAGACTGGTTATTTCTATGATCTTTTTAACAGGAGACCCACTTGGCATGCATGCACTTAATTTATGGCTGGCCCAGTGCTAACAGCAGCCTGCTTCTAAGACCACATGCCTCACACCACCCTGAGCAGTTTATTAAAGATGTTGTGGAGCAGAGAAAATGCAGACTTTTCAGAGGGCAGGTCTCAATGCATTACATTATTTTTACGGGGAATTTTTAGGGACATAATCCTTGACCTCACAGTATATTAAAAGAAGAACTGAGGGCAAAGAAAGTGTCCTTAATCTCAATCCAATTATTGATGTTAAATAGCAAAAGTCCTGCAAAGGGTCAATGCAAATAAAGTATTTGCAAAAGCCTGTGTAGACAGCAGCCCTTTTCTGATGCATAGTACCCCTAAGAAAACTAAATGAGAACCTTAGGGCAGAGATGTAGCTTAAGCCAGCGGTCCCTAACCTTTTTGGCACCAGGGGCCAGTTTAGTGAAAGACAATTTTTCCACAGTCTGGTGGAGGAGTATGGTTGAGGAGGCATTAGATTCCCATAAGGAGTGCAACCTAGATCCCTCACATGCGCAGTTCACAATAGGGTTCCCAGTCCTACGAGAATCTGATGCTGTCGCTGATTGACGGAAGACAGGGCTCAGGCTGTCATGCCCACTCACCTGCCGCTCAGCTCCTACTCTGCAGCCTGGTTCCTGACAGGCCATGGAGCAGTACTGGTTCACAGCTTGGGCGCTGGGGACCCTTTCCTTAGGAAAGAATATTTTTGACTCTAAGATACAACTTTAATATTCAATATGGAGAAAACATCAACCCTACTATCAAGCTGACGTTGATTAAGTGCAATCATATATGTAGAAAACCAAAAGCTTTCCAATGTAAAACATCACTACTGCTGCTGTGCCAGACTGCACAAAACTGTCTTTTCACTTGGAAAGTTACCCTGTTTAGTTAAAGGGTATTATCTGGTGACCCTTAAACCACGGGCAGTAGCTCAGCTGTGTGCCACCTGTTCTTCAAAGAGTCCGGTGCCCAAACTCCATCTAACGAGCTCTTTGTCCTCCTTGTGACACATCCTCCTTTCTTCATCTGCCTACTGAAACCTGGTCCTTCATGGCACTGGAAGGACTCGCAAAGGTGCTGTGGATGGAGGACAGTGAGCACAGAGCTCCTGTGACTGGTCTTTCCATTTTCTCCCACATCAAGTGAAATAACAGAGGACCAAGTAAGACACACCATAGCCCTGGTTACCCCTGAAAACAGATGGGGATAAATCATTTTATTTATTCATTAAAAAAAATGTCAAGTAATTGCCACATATCAGGCCTTTGTTCAATCCATAACAGAGGGTGGAGCATACATAATTCCTACTTATTTGAGGCAGAGTTTAACTGGACACCTATAATAAAAAAAGTGAAACAACAGGCTGGGGGTGGTGGCTCACACCTATAATCTTAGCATTTTGGGAGGTCGAAGAGGGCAGATCACTTGAGGTCAGGAGTTCAAGACCACCTTGGCCAACATGGCAGCAAAACCCTATCTCTTCTAAAAATACAAAAATTAGCCGGGCATGGTGCTGCACACCTGAGGTTTCAGCTGCTTGATGGGCTGAGACACGCGGATCATTTGAACCCAGAAGGAGGAGGTTGCAGTAAGTGAAGATTGGTCCAATGCACTCCAGCCTGGCCATGGAGTGAACTCTGTCTTAAAAAAAAAAAAAAAAGTAAAACAACAAATTCATGTGATTAGGTAAAATCAGGGCTCCAGGAAAGAGAAAGAGGCATGCAGGTTGGAAGTAACTAAAAGACAACACTGTGATAGAAAATTTTTAGTTGAGACTTCAAGGAATAGAAGAACCCAGCTAGAAGAACATTCCAGACTGTAGGCACAGCATGCGTGTGGGCCCTGAGGCAAGAAAGTCAGTCCAACATCTGAGAAAATGAGAGGCAGAACCATGGGGTATCATGTGGGTTAGAAACACCATGGTGGGCAACGGATCCTAGGAGCCAGGTGACACTGTGCACCCATAGGCATGCGAAGATTCTCTATGAAGATGCACTGGAAGGCACTTGAATTATGTTAATCAGAGGAGTGACATGATCTAAGCTCTACTTTAAAAGATTACTCTGCCACATGAATGATGGACTTGAATGGACCAAAAATGCAATTGAAAAGACTATTTGGGGGCTCTTGTTTTATCACAGGAAAATTGTTTTGGATTAGGGTGGTGGCTATGAATTAGGAGAGAGTTGGATGGATTCAAGGTTTCAGGAGCATGACTAATAGGACCTGTTGATGTGAAGAAGAGGGGTGATCTGGAAATAACTTCATGTTTTTAAGGCAAATTTCTTTCAAATGATTTGAGATTGGTAACCTTGTTGTCAGAGACAAGAAGCCTGAAGAAACAGGATTTTCAAATAGGTAACACATAAGTGTGTTGAGGAGGGTAGAAATTAAGATTTAGTTTTAGTCATTTTAATTTTGAAAATCAGTGAGTTGTCTGAAGGCAAGGTCCCAGGGTGGTTCAACAGACTCTAGAGTTAGATTTTGTCTGAGTATAAAATACTCATTTTGGAATTGTCTTTACCTAGATGATGTTTCGGATCCTCTGAGACAATATACAATGAACATGATTTAAAAGGGACAGGACCAAGCTCTGAGGAAGAAAAGTGTTCACAATTTTTCAAAAGTCACCAGGAAAAATTGGGATTGGAGGAGAAAAGGGAGAGAAAAGCAGCAGGAAGTCAACTAGCAGAATGTGAAATCATGAAATTCAGGGAGAGAGAATCAGGAAAAAGAGATGGTTTTCTGTGCCAAAAACTCCCGTGAGAACAGATGAGTCGGATGAGATGAAATGGTCTAAAATGGCATTCATTGAAGTTAACGATACGTGAATGTCTAGTGACTTTGACAGAAGCCCTTTGAACACAGGCTTAAGTGCAAACAACAGTAAAAGAGAAATAAGGAAACTCAAAGAATTGATTGGAGAGGAATTTGACAAAAGAGAGGATAGCAATAGGAAGATCAAAATTTGGAAAAGGGAAAGGGAGAAATGTAGTCTTAGCTCTTGAGGATGTAAAGTCGCAGGAGAACTGTTTGGGAGGCTCTGCAGTGTACCCTTGCGTACTTGGGAGAATGAGCCAGTTGAGAGTGAGAGGACAGCCATGGGGGTAGCACGATGGTATTGCAAAGAAACTAACTGTCTTCAACCCTTAGAGAAGAATTGGTTTTAGCTTACAGGAAAGAAGAGACGTTCATGGATGCAGGTATGAGAAGGTGAGAAGACGTCTAGAGCAGTGGCTTCCAGAATTCTTACTACCATATAAACCCTTTTATTTTCCCTTCATAAATTCTATCTACCAAAATATTTTATGTGTAACACTTTTTTAGTTAATTCACTTACCCATTTTTTCAAAGGCCAATGAATCAGCAATCAGTATAAAGTAGTATTTTGTTAACTATTGAGATAATACACTCATGCTTTGGGTCATTTCTGGATAATCACTATTTCTTTTTTTTTTTATATATATACTTTTTATTGCATTTTAGGTTTGGGGGTACATGTGAAGAACATGCAAGATTGTTACATAGGTACACACATGGCAGTGTGATTTGCTGCCTTCCTCCCCATCACCTGTATCTGTTATTTCTCCCCATGCTATCCCTCCCCA